>CAUYRT010104246.1:0-52797 GCA_963574885.1 Lepilemur ruficaudatus | reverse complement strand
CTCAAACTCCTGGGCTCGAGCGATCCTTCTGCCTCAGCCTCCCAAGTAGCTGGGACTACAGGCATGTGCCACCATGCCCGGCTAATTTTTTCTATATATTTTTAGTTGGACAATTAATTTCTTTCTATTTTTAGTAGAGACGGGGGTCTCACTCTTGCTCAGGTTGGTTTTGAACTCCTGACCTTGAGCGATCCTCCCGCCTCGGCCTCCCACAGTGCTAGGATTACAGGCATGAGCCACTGCGCCCGGCCAGAACCTGTGTTTTAAAATAAGATTTCTCAGGTGATTTATATGCCCATTAAGGTTTGAGAAGCACTAGTTTACACCTACTATTTGCACATCTACACCTTACATATCTGTTTGCATTTTTTACTTTTGCCACTGAAATTAATTTATAGATGATAGCAATGACTTTACAGTTGTTATAGCATTGGAGATTCTAAAGTTTATTTCTTCAGACATCCTTTCAGTACTTGCCATCACTGATAAATCCTCTTTGAAGCCTTTTCTTTTAATTAATATGGCAAGATTCTTTCTTGGATTTTATTCTACCTCTTTGACCACTCGTCAGCCTCTTTTGGCTATCCCTTAAATGTTGCTATTCCCTGAGGGTTTTCCTTTAATCTTCATTTCTTTTCACTTTACATGTTCCCTCTGGCGAGTTCATCTGCTTCATTTATTACTTCTACAACGATCATAGTAAAATCCATGTTTTAGGCTAAGAACTGTTTCTTGAGCTCCATATCTACAGAGCCAAACACCTACTAAATTCCTTTGAAATAGTCAACACATCCAAACTCTATCACATCATCTTCATCCTCTGTCTACCCTAATCACTGAGACACATCTGTTTCCCTACTCAGTCACTGAAGCAGAAACCTACAAATCATCCCTGATTCCTCCTTCTTCATTATTCTTTAACCAAAAAGATGCCACGTCATTCAGTTAATCTTTTCAATCGCTCTTCTAACCTCTCTATCATCCAACTATCTCTTCCCAAGACTGTTTTACATAAAAGCATCCCGTTGCTCTCACTAATTCAGTGGAATGTGTCCTTGTTTGTGCATTCGAATCAATTAGGCTACTTTGAAAAATACCAGTATATGTGCCTTATTCCCAAAGGTTCTGATTTAATTGGTTTGAGATGGAGTCCAGACACTGGCAATTTTTAAAAGTTCCCCCTTGTGTTTCTAATGTGTAGCCAGGATTGAGAACCACTGCTTCAGTGCTGGCCTTTTGCACTCCCCATCCATCTTGAATACTCTGGTCAGAGAAGTCTTTTGAAGATGAAAATCTGAATTTGCCATCATTTATTAAGTTTCCTTAATGTCATCCTGATAATTGCCCTCAGGATAAAATCAAACTCTTTACTTGATTTACAAGATCTTTTTAAATGTGGCCCCTGTCTACTTTTCTAGCTTCTTGGCTTGTCCTGCCTGCCATGAAGTCTATGCTCCAGCTTTTACAGCCAAATAAGAAGGAGTCCTCTGCATGTATGCTGTTAACCACACCCCACATGCGTCTATGCTTTTCCTCTGCCCAAAATTTTCTCTGCTCTTTTTCATTTTGCAGCACTCTGCTCAAAGGTCACAACCACTAGTCAATATTTTCTTGCCATTTCCTTCCATCCTACCCAAGTCTTATTTAGGTACCCTCCTGTGCCCCATTGTATGAGTTTCTGGAGCACTCTGTTTCTCTGTTCTTACCTCACCTCAGAACACAATGATTATACTATTCAGCAGTTGTGTACGTATTATCTGTTTTACCCACTGAAAGGTGATTACTTGAAAAGAGGGAATGTGTTTCTATACAGGGCCCACCACAAATTTGGTATATAATAAGGTATAAAGAAATGTGCAGAAAGGACAATCACAACTTTTAAGTCATAAACAAGAACTTATACACTACTATGAAAGTAACAATCATCACAAACATGCAATACATAAACAAAACAAATATATATATTTAGTTAATGATGTGAAAATAAAGTATATTGTCAAATATTTTGAAGACTGAGACAATGGGGCTTTGGTATTAGGGGGGAAAAGAAGAAGGTGAATTGATGAAGCATAGCCTCAACTGATCCTTTCAAATCCTTCTCCAGAAAAGCAAAAATTGGATTAAAAATAAATAAAGATCAGTCAATTCTAGTTAATTTAACATATGTACCGTTATTAAGACAAACACAGGATCAGTGATTATAAAATACATTTTAGACTAAAGTGTTGGGCTGAAAAGCCAAAAAGGAAAGAGTATGAAATACTTGAGTTGCCTTTCCTAGGCTCCATTTTGAGATAATTTTTGCTTATCTAAACCTCAGCAACTCATAAATATCATAATAAATGATATGAAATATGAGAAGATTAAATTAATTCTTTCCCTATTCTAATGATCGTCATTCAAGTGACAAAATAGTTTAATACAAAATATGTAAATAGACTTTAAAAATTAGTATGGCAACTCCTCAAACAGCACAGCAGCTTCTTAAATGCAATGCTTGAGTTTACAGGAAAAAATATTCTATCTGTTACTCCCACTATTTCCATTTAACTCCTCATAAATCATAACTATACATCCAGAGAAGAAAGACCCAGGAGAGAGACAATACCATGATGAAACATATGGCTAAGAAATACAGGAACAGAATAGTGTAATTGCTTTAATTTTAAAAAGAAATTCTTCTGAAACAGATTTCCTACAGTAAAATAAAAGACAGAGAAATTTAAAATGAGATAATCTACGTGAAAAGTGCATTGTAAACTGCAAAGCTCTCAGCAACATAAGATATTATTGTTATTTTCTTTAAAATGAGACATAAAATAGCATTGTGCCTATACTATTTACAGCAAGGGAAAGATTCTTTTAAAAACATATAAAACTAATGCTTCTTAATCTAAACAAAAAGAAAGATACACAAACATTGCCAGAACTTGGTCTCAAGCAAGGCTATTTATTTTTCTAAATTCTTCTAAATAGCCATTTAATCTTCTGATACTGATTTGTCTTCATATATTTATTCATTTATTTGTTTGTCTATCCATTCCTGACTTTTTCTTGATAATCTATTATGTACCTGGGATTGAGTTAGAATGTGTACAAAATCAAGGATGCATAAGAGTAATAAACTTCCTATAAGTAAACTATGCAGTTTAATACTCACATGCATTTGTAATCTACCCCTTTAAGATAAAAGCCGCCTATTCAAATGCATCATTAATTAGAAAGAAAAGCTAAAGGAGGGGATTTTCATAGCTCCCAGTGGCCTTGTGAGTTAGGGTAAGGATTTTGGTCTTCAACCTCAGTGCAATGGGAATCCACTGAAAGGTTTAAAGCAGGAAAGTGACACCCTCTAATCTGGGTTTGAAAAGATTAGTCATGCTGCTAAAAGGAAAGTAGATTGGAGGGGAGGGTAAGAAAAGGTGCAGAAAAACAGAGTAAGATGTTAGGATAGGAGTCCAGACATAGCCTGATGGTGGGTGGTAGATGGAAAGATAGGAACAGATTAGTAAGATATTTAGAAGATAAAATGTACAGGTCTTTGCTCAAACTCTTCCCTCTGCCTAGGATACATTGCCTGGCACATGATAGGTATTTCATAAATGCTTTTGATGGGAAATGAACAAGGTTATAAAATCCTTGCAATTTTAAAGGGGTTTTAGGAGCCCTGGCCCTGCCATATTTTTCCCCTCTCACAAGAACATGATGGAACTAATAGACTGTGACTATTGTTTTTAAGCAAAGTATGCCTAGGTCACTGTGCCTCCTCCAGAATACAGGCTGCATGTAATGTCTGCAACTTCTTTGCTTAATGCCTCTTTGTGGGGAAATCTTTACTTGCTTTTTTTTTTTTTTTTTGGTTTGACTTTTATTTGTAGATGAATAAAAGAGAAAGTTGATTCTTTTTCTATCAAAAAATAGTGAAACATGTTGCTGTTGGAAGTCAACATGGATCTCCAATTTCAGATTGAATACAAAGTTATAATCATCCCCATGAGGAAAAGTACTCGACCAGCTTGCCACATGGAATAGAAAAAACAGGTCAGAGGTCAGTACTGCCAACTTGAGATCTGTCATTCATATAGTGGTGAATAACTGAAGCCATGAGTGTAAAGAACAAGGACAAAATTTTGGGAATGGTCTGGAAAGAGGCAGACTGAAGGCAGGAAATTGAAATGAGATTCAATTTAGGAAAGGTTAGATTATCGCAGTTTTCAAGGCAGAAGATCTGGAGACGAAGCATGAAAGGTGGTCCCTAGACTAAGCAAAGTGAACCTCTTGGCAGTCACTGATACTTCAGTGAAATGGGTTGGGCATGGGCCACAAAAAACTGTATATAAAGAAAATGATAAAAATGCTCATAGAGTTCATTTTGGCAGTTAAAAAGCAAAATCAGACAGGGGACTCAAGGAATATGAGCTGCTTCGTTGTGGGAGAACTGACTTGGAATAAGTAGAGAACAAGAAAGTGGGAGTTTAGGCAAAATATCAAGGAGCTAAGTTAGTCAGTAAGAGTGGAAGATTTCCACTTGAAATTTAATTTATAATATAAGAAATACACTAAAATTAAAAATTTTTGAAAAATGACTAAATTTGAAGATCATACTCATTAGCTAGCCAGTGAGAACATGAATCTGTATCTAGTCACTCCAAACTCATACTCTTAATCGGGTTATTAATAGGAATTCCTTTCTTTATGAAATCTCTAATATTTTCTTTTTTTCAAAATCCTGCCATCTTTTTTGCTTTTCTATCATTTCTACCCAAACCACTCCCCTCCTCTCTTTCACTATCTGTAAGTTTATCAACATTCTCCTTGGTTACATCAGACTCTCTAGTTTTCCTATATTCCATGGTCCACTTGAAAGCTTTTACTTATTACATATAACTAGTACCCGTGGAAAATTCCAACTTGTAACAAACTTATCTACGTTAGTCACTGTAGGCAGAATTAATGTTGGTTCCAGTGAGAAGAATGTTCTCATGCCTTTCTCTTGGCTGGCAAGCAGTTACTACATTGCTTCTGAAAATTAGAAGTAGTTGTGCTATGAAGCAGCAGAAAGTACATACACTGACTAATATATTGGCTGCAAATTCATATACGGATTCTGTATTCAGTTTGAATACAGTTTAGGTAATGGCTTTGTCCTTAGGTATCTTTTTAGACGCAGATAAAATATGTTAAATTTTCTCAAGACAGACATTAACAGAGGTTCAAAACAAAATTAGTATAGCTGTTGCCCTAAACAAAAGATATGTGATAGGAACCTGCCGCTTCCAACGGTATTACTGACCTTTTTAATCTCATTGCTTTATTTTTTTTCATCCTTTAATTTTTTTTTTCTGTACTGAATCTCTATCTCTTGCTGTTTAATAAGCTAACTGTTATTTGGAACCTAATGAAAGGATTTTTCCCCCTGAGTCCAGACCTTTCCTAAATAACCTCTTCATTATTCTATTCACTTTGAACATTTAAAAAAAAAAAAAAAACCTGAAATAGCTAATGTTAGAGGTTCATGAAAATCTCTACCCAGGACATCATCATCCTAATTGGTTTATAACTGTGCTGAATGGTTCTTCCACTCATTCTAGTTTTGTTTTCTTTTTTACCTTAAAAATTGAAACTTCTGTGTTATAAAAACTAACCAATAATTAGAAAAAGATATCGGATTTTAAAAAATAGCTTCAACAATGACCCTAGAATCCTCAGAGGCTTGTGTCTAATTGTCCGACTGGAGAAAATTATCTACAAGGTACCATGTGTTTGCAAGGTTTTAGTTCACCTTGTAATAGCCACAATGGAACTATGAATTCAGGATGCTAAGCTTGTATCTCCATTTAATTCTATGTGAAAAAAAAAAACTAAAGAAATAAACAATGATTGAAAGAAAAGACCTACATAGAAATAGATGGTATAAAAGATACTAAAAGGTCAAGAAGAAAGATGAGGAAGAACTCATATTTCATGAAAGTTTTTCTAAATAGTGTCCAAATTTATATTTTCCTGACAGTCAAAATGAAAAAGTAAATCCTTAATGATTTATAAATATGTAAAAGCAATCCATCATTAGTAGTATTACTAAAAATAGATACATGTTTGTATTTCAGGTGTCTGAAAAAAACTGGAATAATATTAAGTTGGTACGTTTACACATTGCTTTTGAAACACCTGAGTTCTATTTTAAAAATGTACTTAATTTGTTTCTACCCCAATTACTGAATCAGAAACTTCGGGCTCTTGACTAGTGCATGCATTCTCAATAGGCAAAAATGCCCAAGGAGGTAAAAATTTGTTCTTGAGGGGCAAAAATTCTCATATATTTCTGAGTCACAATGGTTTGTGACCCTCCAAAGGGCCATAATATATAAACAGACAGAGTATATCTGAGGTATTAAAATTTCATAGAGAGTTATTTAATAATAGAAAAAAGTATCTATAAAGGCTTCTTAGTGGGTGATGATGAAGAAAATGTTGAGAATCACTGCATTAGTATATTTTAAAATATTTTCTGAATATAAAAGTAGTACATTTTATTGTATGGAATTGGGAAAACACAGATGAATACAAAGGAAAAAAATTAATTTCACCTAAATTCTACCAGTGATAGCTGCTAAACATTTTCATGTTATTTCCTTTCAGTTATAATTTGTCTTGCTGGTTCTCTCTGTTTTTAAAAAATTAGGGTTATATGACATAAATAATTCCATATCCTACTTTTTCCTTAGCATTAATGTTGCAATCATTCCCTATGCCATTATATACTATTTGAAACTACGTCCACTAAACAGTTTAATATTCAGTGGTAGGTATAAGGCAATCTTTAACAATACACTTCCTCCAAAAGCTAAATTAATATCTTTATAATATAAGTATTATAAGATAAATTTCATATTATTAATCATTTGGCAATGAAAAATAACCAAATTACAAGTTTAAATAAAAGTTATATACTAAAGTGTTTAGTGACCAAATTCAGTTTCCATTTCTGTTCAAATAATGCCATTTATCTTCTCCCTTTTCTCTCTCTTTTTTTTTCTCTTGCTCTCACTCTTCTTTTTCTTTTGAGGAGATCTTTCAAATCAAAATGTCTGGAATATCTGTATGTGAGTCAGATTCCTACTTTTGCAGCTCTAAAGAGAATCAAATCAAGGAATGAGTGAAGAGTACAAAGGGTTTGGTACTAAGCCATAAGAACTGCGTCTTTGATGAAGGTGTACCTTTTATTTTCACTTAATTCTCATCTGATTCTTCATGTTGCATTCTTTGTAGGGCAATAATACTTGTTTTTACACATAATTACCATCTGTAAGTTAATTTAGAAAAAAGAATGACAAAGAATATAAACAAACCTTTTCCTTTATTTACCTGGGCCAGGAATTGGTTATTATTTTACAACTTTGTATGTGCATGTGTGTGTGTGTATGTGCGTCTGTGTGTGTATGTGTGTGTGGGGTCCTTATTTCATTTAAATTTACAATGCTATTTTCAATTGATAGAGAGTTCTTTACATTTTTAAACTATATTTTAAGAGTGTATATATTTCTTTACAGTTTTAAATAGCACAGTTCTATTTCTGTTATTTCTATGTATACATACATATTTCTATTATATATGTGTCTATTTCTATGTCTATGCACTTATCTATCTCTAACTCTATCTCTATCTCTACTTCTACATTCTTTTAAGTCTCTCTTTATATGTATAATTTTCTAGAGTCTCTAAGTCCTAAAATTCCAAAAATTTGAAAAAAGCCAGAAGAAAAGCTTTTCTTCTGCAATGAAAATTAGAAAAAAGGGAATTGTGCATAGCATTAGCTATCTACAAATATAACCTGGCTTAGCACCAGATAACCTGGGCAACTTGTTAAAAATTCAGATTCCTAGGGCCTTCTTATATCCCTATTATGTCAGAGTTTCTTATGGCAGAGGGTCCAGGAATTGGCAATGGTGCCATAAATCTTTGCAAGAAGAGTTGTTTTGTAAGAGTTTTGGGGGATGGATTAACCCAGATTATTAGTAATGGGTACTAACGTAACTAATATAAAGCTACCAACCATTAACTTACATAAATTTAACATACCTGCTTTGTAACAGATATAGGACGAGGGGGAAGGTAAGGTTATGCATGTGTATGTGGTGGTGTTTAGGGAGAAACCTGCTGTGTGGAATCTAAAATGAAAGGCAGGAAGCAAGCATTTGCTATTATGTCTTTGGTACTGTCTGAGATAAATTATCTATTTATCTATTTCTATTTAAGAAATCATCTAGAAGAGTAAAGATGAGCAGTTTATCTAGCCTCTCTCACTTAATGAACCGTTCTTTAATAATACCTTATTATCCTTCTCCCAATTCTATGGTCACCATGAAACTTTGTACAGTAATCTATAATTTGGTTTTCTGTGCAGTCCTCACTGGGGAGGGTAACCTGAGCAAATGATCATTATTGATCTTCCTGGCATCCTTGTGTTGTAAAATGAGAGTTTAAATTTATCTTTTTAAAAATAGTTTATAAGCCAGAGTTTGTGTGGCATGGGTCAGTCGCCCAGAGCCCAGTCACCTCTAGGTGGACTATTAAAATTTAGTTAGTTGTTGGCTATGCAAAGCTAAAGATCGGAAATTAGATCTATGATAACACTTCTGTGTGTTATGAACACTATCAATGACCTCCTTATGAGGTTCTTCCTGAAATTATTTATATTATTAATTTTTTCAAAAAATCATCAGATAATGAAAAGCTAGTATAAACCCGAAGGAAGAGTATATTAAGGTCAATTCCAAATCCATCAGAAACACGTCACCTTTTTCCTTGATTTTACCTATATTCTAAACTTTCAATCTCAGTAAGCATTAAGAATCAAGAAATTTTTGACCAATGATAAGTCATACTCAATATATAATCCTGGTTGATTGGATATAAGCCAAGAAATGCTTTTTTAAAATCTTGCCCTTTTTATGTCTTTTGAAGATTCCTAGAATTTATTTCTGTTATTCTCAAAATGTTTCCTCAGGAGAATTTAGTAACATTCAGATTCACTTAGAACAATCACTAGTTAAGTACAAATTAGCTTCCAAAATCAATCTGAAAACATACATCTGCTGAAAGATGGTTTTCTCTTTTATGTTCCCCCTCCCATCTAAAAGTTATTAAGGAAGAGTCTGTTGCTATGGAAATGCTCAATTTGGCACCATCTGTATTCAAAATTCAATTGCTGCAAGCCTTCAGCCAATCTCCGTTTTTTAATTGGCAGACCTTCCCAGAATGCTTTACAAATCTTTTTCTTTTCTTTAAGAATCCAATCCATAAAGCATATCACAAAGTAAAGCATCATGAAAGTTCACAATGCAAGCCTCACTCCATTATCTTAAGATCACACTTTTGAGGCCTCAAAGCATTAAGCCTTCTGATAATTACTTGGCATGGGGTTAATGCCTAAAATTTATTGCCAAGTAGTTTCTCTGCCTAATGGATTTCACATTTAAAGAAGATACTCACTGTAAAAGTGACTTAAGTATTAGAAAAACACTGAAAAAGAGTCCTAGTGAGAAATTTGTATCACAATACACAGTTCAGACTAGAAAACAAATATAGGAATCAGAATTTAGAATGCATATTTTGGCATCAGTCAGACCTGAGCTCAAATATTAATTGGGGCATTTGGCTATTTTACTTAACCTTTCTATATCTCATTTTCCTCATCTGTAAAAGATTTATTGTAAGGATTATAAAGTATGCATTTTGGGGAATATACACACTTCACATAAAGTATAATGGCATTTGAAAATCTGTTAATCCACATGGTCTTGAAGACTATTCCTCCGGAATATCAAGTGTCTGTGCATAAATATTGTTAAAATTCATAGAAGAGAGAGTTAAAGAAGACTAGAATTGTCTGAATAATTCTGTTTTAATAAAAGAAGGATATGATGGATTTTGGAGAAGTGTAAATATGCTCCAGGCAAGAAAATGCCAAAAAAAAATGTATGCATAGTTGTGGGTCCAATCATGACATTTTGATGGGATAGAGAAGTAACTTGCCATAATTGAATATTGGTGTGGTCTCTTGGGAAGCTCTGTCAACCTACCATGTTATAACTATCCTATGTGAATAGCACTCCATAGCTAAATATGATTAGAATGTCGCCCTCTGGAGTTGTACAATGCAGCACGTTTACTGCACCACACCATCGTCCTTCTGAATAGCCAGCTTTCCTCTTTGATAACTCTTAAGGGGCAACATTCCAACTATATTATTATACTGGCTGCTCTTAGGTTACCACACTTTTGAAAACTCATGTCTTTAACTAATTTTAATCTTGTTATTATATATTTTAATCTATCTACTTTAATCTATTTCAGTGATAAACAATAATATTTTGGTTCCACTAAAAAGTCGACTGTCATCTTTATGTGTATCCTAATGTGAACCCCTTTATAGATTTTCTTTCCTTTTTCCCCCTAAATTTGTAAAATGTATAACTTTTATGACAGATAATCAGGACTTATGACATGAAAGCATAAAGACAACTTTATCTGCCTTCACTTCTTTCTTTAAATCTACTCAAGGGAGTAGTTTTTCCTCTGTCGTTGAATGAAACGGGGGCAAGTTATATATCTTTTCTGGCCATCGTTAGGTAATACAAAGTCCTGTTGTTATTTTAAGATATTAAAATTAAAATGTCCAATCCAATACATTAACTAGCACTTCAAACTCACATATATGACTTATTCTTCAACTAGGAGAAGATGCAAGCAGGAAGTGGGCAGGTCCCTTACTACCTTGAGTAGTGGGTATGATGGACTTTCTCTTTCTGTCTTACTAGTCTTCTCTCCCATTCACCAGCTGCTATTTCTCACCTAACAGGGTTGAATGGGAGTGACAAGAGGAGAGGGAATGTGTGCAGACAATTCTTATTTGACTCAGTACTGTCACTGTTAGAATGTGACTTTGTACTTTCTGAGTCTGGCTGATGTTAAATACCACTTAAGGGGTGTTACGGAGGTGAAATGTATCTCCCATCTTTACGATCCAGCTCCAATTCACTTATTCTATGATATGTTCCACAATTATTTCAATGGACAGTCAACACAAACTCATCTGAACCTACTGTATGCCAAGCACTGGCCTAAGGTTCTGGGAAATCTATGATGAAAAAATATAAACACCGCCCCTGCCCACATGCAGCTAAATTATGTTTCCTTTGCATTTTTATTTTTTCTTTGCATATACTTTGGATTTATGGTTCATATAAAAGTTATTATCATTATACATCTGTCTCCTCCTGGGTTGTCAACTCCTTTACAAAACAATTCACATTTTATTTACTTTTATTTATAACTTTCCTCCAATTGTCACTAAATAATTATTATTAAATGGAGTAATGAATAATGAATAAATGGATGGATGTGGAGAGGGATGAATGGATAAATGAAAAAATAACAAACATATATTGTTTATATTTTTCCTATGACTCATATATTCTACCTAATATTATACTAATTTTACTATTTCTACCTAATAATAAATATTGTAATAGAGGAGGCTATATCATAGCTTTCTTGGAATACCATATAAATCCTGTCCAATACCTTGCATACTATAAGTACATAATCAACATTTGATAAATAAATGTGTGAATATCAATTTCAGTATTTTAAACTTATATTTTCCCTTCATGTAATTTACATGTTAATACAAATTATTAAGAATAAAAATTAGGGCAAGTTTTAAATATAATTCAGTCACAGTTTTTGGGAAATGAGTAAAATAATCTTTCACTCCAGATTGATTTCTTTGCATGAATTAGACTCTTATTAAATATTTGAAGACTTATACATTTATAAAAGAAATTTATCAGTCTCATCCCTACCTTTTAGAAGAGAGTCAATGTATGTTTAATTTGCTGCTATAAGTTTCAAGGTGAAAATTTATTTGGTAAGCATTCAATGACTATTGAGTTGGTACTATTATTAATCTATGTACTTTAAGGGATGGTGCCTATCCCTAAGTGGCTCACTACTACGTGAGATAGAAACTTGAAATATTTACTATTATACATATTGAAAGATTTATTATATTTCTAATTAAATTATACTAAACCATATATGAACATAGTTTAATGTTCTTTTCTTATTAGCATAGTACACTGTGATACTGAGGAATCTAATTTTTAAATGAAATAACAGATCCAATTACTTTAGCATACTAAAGTAAAATAAAAATTTTATTAATTTTCATTTCAAATCAACATTATGATATTATATTAAGATCCTTTTTAATTATATTCCTTAGAGATGCCAATGCTGGTTTTAAAAAACCAACTTGGTATTCAACAATTTTTATCTTAACTAGACAGTTATATATGCCAGTTATTTTAGTGGAATTTTAAATTAGGAATCTGGCTTCTATACTCATGAGAAAGACCCATTACATAATTTTGGGGTCAAAATATATTTGAAATTAACCTATTTTGAATGGCCATCCAACTTGTTGATGTATACATTTAGAATCAAGACACAAAAATAATGAAATGATACTATTTAATCAAAACATAAACAAAATATTACTTACACTCTGAAATTAAGTAACTCCCAAGTGCCTATCCCAGATTTTGGTGCTTACTGATGCAAAGTATCATGATCGGTCTATTTTTTATCTTAAAATATGTAAAACTCATTACCTACGTAATGAAGTGTAAGGCCAATCAATGCACTGTTTTTAATGGCCACAGCACATCTAGCTGGCTGCCACACATTGGTATTTATTCTACTTCTCCTAGGGACAACAGGTTACTTAGTCATGCACTGCTTTCTTTACATAATGCAAATTCATATTCCCATTTTGTCTTATAACTTCTCGATTTGAGCTGTCTGAACCATTTCAATAAACATCACGATAATAAGAAAAGAAAAAGAAATTTTCATTAAGAAAAAGATTTTAAAAATCTAATCCAAATTTCTACTCTCAAGATTGAGGGAAGGGAGGTGGGAAATTGAGCTTTTTAAGATTAAGAGCTCTGTATTTACATTTCATTTCTACTTTGCTCAAAGCAGCCGAGCCTCCAAACGTGAACTGAAGAACATTTCAAATGGCCTAGTGTGTCATATTCTGCAAGGATGGGTATGTGAACTGGAATTGGACTGAGGTGCTTTTTAAATCTGTTGTTTATAAGAGATTGTACTAAAAAGCCCCTCAATACCTTAACATTGAAAATTCACTTACCATTCCAAAGTCTGGGTCTGTCTGCTTTGGGTTTCTTTTTCTTTTCTTTCTTTCTTTTTTTTTTTCTTTTGTTTGCTTTTTAAGCAGGGCATTTTGTTAATCTCTTCAGGGTAATTCTTTCTAGTGGTGAATGAATCATGGTCAGGGAGATGATGATGGCAGCTTGTAACCTACACTAGCTGCCAGCTCCCTTGTGAGACAGTCCATTCAATTAGTAAGTATTTATGGCATGCCTGTTATTTTCAGAGCAAGATGCTAGAATTACAAGAATTCAAATATAAATAAGTAGCAGTTTGAAGCTTACAGTTAGTCAGGGAGATGAAACATATACCACTTGGAAAATATCCCCAGAGAGACAGAACAATGCTTGGAATTCCCAATCTCTGGTTTTTGGTAACTTACAGATGTGGCAACATGAGAAAGAGATGTGCTTTCCTACCTCCATATTTCTAGCTGAACTTCCAATTCTCCTACTTCTCCTACTGGAAGGTTTTATTCTTTGTAAACACATATTAGCTTTCTCTCTTTCTAAAAATGGGCTAAATGTGATTTTGCTAAATGGCATAGGAATTAATCCCTCTGAGGATCTTTAAGTCCTATGAGTCAATAAATACTCAATATCTTTGAACTTAATTGAAATAAACTATCATAAGTTGATGAATAATTTATATAAATATATAATATATATGACTTACATATAAATATATAATTTATAACTACATACATGCATGAGTATATAAGAATCTATATAAATACACACATAAACTTTCAATAACAGACTCTCAAATGTTACCTCATTTTGGCATAGGTTTGGGGAAAGAACACCCATCTAATTACCTGTTTTTAGAATCAGAAGACTTTATTTAAATCCTGGCTCTCCCATTTGCTGTCTGTGTGATCTTGTGCAAATACTATTATGATATTAATATCTTTGATCCTTGATTTTTTTTCTCATTTATTTAATAAGAACAATATGTACGTTAGGGGCTGTTAAGAAAATGAAATCCACTTATATATGTATAAGAGTTCTTTATCTAAATTCATGTAAAGCACAATCTAAATCTAAAGTATTATTTTCTAAGACATTTTTGAATTTGAATAACATTAGATTTTTTTGCCCCATAAATAAGCGAATATACTGACAGCTTCAAATTGTCTGAAATGTTTCATATTCTAGAGTTCCCTGGGACATGTTTTTAGTTACCTAAATACCTAGCTACTGAGGGGAAGCATGGGTATTTTGGTTGCCCTGCCAGATGCTAAGAAAAAATGAATCTCCATTTATTGCTATGTGCCCCCAAATATGCTTGGCATGATACCCAATGCTGAAAGACACATAACCTACGGTCCTAAAATTCTGAGCAATTTACAAATTCTTGTAACTGTAGAAAAATTGCCCATTTTACAGCCCAGTGGGATTGCATCTTCCCCCGTTAGTGGTTCCTACAACAGATAAGACTAAATCAAACCCTTCATGAGGAGCAGGTAAAGTGCCATTGTTTTAAAAGGCCAACATGAGCCTATATATTCCCATGTTGTTCATATTACCTTATCATTCTGCACAATTACACTTGATGTTCACATTTTCAGGTTGACTGGATTTTATCAATTCATGGCACAGTTTTCTGTTTAATTATAGAGAAAGGTGTTTTCCCCTCATTCTTATTTGGTGCATTTGGGAGTCAATTTTACCTTTTCAAACATTCTGTTGTTTAGTACATAATTTTCTGTTAACAACTGAATCAGACTGGTAGATAACTCCCAGCCTGTGTAGATGACTTTCCTTTTCTTCATCAGTTCTACATTTTTCTGAAAGTTAGCTGGGGCCCAGGCAAAAGTTCCATGGTTCCTATATGAAAGAGAAAAATCTGACTCCAATGGTCAGGTTTATTATTTCTATCACTGCCCTACAGACTTTGTAGGGGACTCCCAATGGTTTCACTCCTATGACCCAGGGTGAGACTGAGAGATGGTAATAAGCCAGACTATGCCATGTCAGAAACCCTGAAAATAGAATATTTTGTATAAATGTTTTTGTTTTATTTTACTATTGAAAGAAAATATCATAAAGCATTTCATTCATTCCTTCATAAAATTTTTATGAAGAACCTATTTTTCCCAAGGCCCTAGCCTGGAACTTAAGAGAAACAACAATCTCAGTGAAGACAAATTTCTTCAGATAGTACTAAAAATTATATGCATAGACACAAGAACAGTTACCAATCTTCATGAACCCATTTTCTAGGTGTGAAAATCTTTTACCCTTATATTAGGGCACTATCACTGTTGACTCTCTAGAAGGTCTAGTGGAGCTCTCAGTAATGAGGATAGCTTATTGTTATGGACTGAATGATTTTGTGCCCTCAAAATTCATATGATGTATTTTGTGCTAACACTTAATGTGATGGTATTCAGAAGTAGGGCCTTTGGGAGATAATTAGGTTTAGATGCATTCACAGGGATGGGCCCCCATAATGGGATTAGTATCCTTATAAGAAGAGGAAGAAGAGAGACCAGAGCTCTTTCTCTCTCTGACATGTGAGGATATAGTGAGAAGGTGGTGTTTATAAGCCAAGAAGAAGGGTCTCATGAGGAGCTGAATCTGGAAGCACCATGATCTTGGACTTCCCAAACCCCAGAACTGTGAAAAATAACTGTCTGTTGTTTAAGCCAGCCACACTATAGTATTATAGCAGCCAGAGCTGACTAAGACACTGATATTCGTATAATGATTAGCCATTTGAAATGGGCTTTTCCATGTGCCATTCCACTGAATCCTAACCCCAATCTGGTATGGAAGGTATCAGGATTCCAATTTTGCACATGAGAAAACAAAGTATCAGAGAGATTAAATGATTTGCCAAAGGTCCCACTGTCACTAAGGTACAGAGTCAGGACTGAAAACCAAGTCTTCTCATTTTAAATTTAGTGCTTTTAGTACTACATTATTCCTAAAATGAAATTAAGGAAAGACATTCTTATGTGTTTTTATCACTAACATAAAAGTAATAATAATTATTGTTGTCATCATCATTGTTATCATTATCCCATAAGTAACTATTAGCTGCCTAGGGCTTTCTATTAGGCATGCAAAACCCAAAAGCTTTCTTTGCAAAACCCATATTTTTCATGTGCAGCCAGGCTGAGTAGACCTTAGATAATCATCATTATATGCAGAAGCTATAGAAAAAGTTTTGGGCAGTTCTTGTTCCTTTCGATGTGCACATGCAGGATAAAGTATGTGTATCAGTGGTCTGATACATTCAGGGCAGAAAGCATTACTGGTATTTGTGGGGGTGTCTAGTGGAGATAGTCAAAGCAACATGGGGTCATGTTTCAGAAAACTTAGTGCAGAAATAAGTATGAATTTCAAGACTAGGTCATAGAAGGTGTTTCAGCTTTTGCCTTGGACTTATAGTTTACTTGTCCTAGGGGAAACCAGCCACCATGTCATGGGGTCACTAAAGTAGTCCCATGGAGAAGCTCAGGTAGAGATGAACCAACTAGCTCTTACCAACTCACAGACCATATGAATGGACCACCTTGAAAGTGAATCCTCCAGCCATAGTCAAGCTTTCATATGACTGCAGCCCAATTGATATCTGACTGAAACCCCAGGAGAGATTCTGAGACAGAACCACCTAATCAAGTCACACATGAATCTGGACCTACAGAACGTGCAAGAGATAAAAAATGATTATTGCTGTTTTAAGGAACTAATTTTGGGGGTGATTGTTTTGCAGCAATAGGTAGCTATGCAAACTCTTTTCTGGCAAAAGTAGAATGAGCTCCACTCTTCCCGTTGCATTTGGAAAGGTCAAAATCTATTAATTCTTTCTACTTACTTTATAAATGCTTCCCTTAAGGCAGGTGCAACAGAATAAAGACTGGTGGCAAGCAATTTGTTATATTGCTTCAAATTATGTATGAGGTGATTTTGTTAAAGAAAATATGGTAGGTCTAAAATAATAATCCCTACACATTTTTTACCACCCAAGGAGTGCTAAGAACATCTTTTAGGAGCAATCCATGGCACATATCTAACCTTTGGCTTAGTTTCATCTAAACTGCATGATGCCACCTAGGAGTAATGTTCCCATTTATGCCCACAGGTACTAAAATATAACAGAAATTCAGGATTTTAGTTGCAAGGCCTCATTAGGCCATAAGATAAAAATGCTAGCTTATAAAAATGTACAATCTCCCTTTCTGGGCACATCTATTTTGTATTTGTCTTATCAGATAGCTCACTTTGCATGTGAAATTCTTTATATTTATTCATCACAAATTTTATTCTATCATACAAAAAAATTATATTAATTGGTTGATTTATTTAATAGCTATGTTCATTATGTTTAATTTTTAAGTAGATAAGGAAAACATTTGTTAACCCAGATCTTTCCCCTTAAAATGAAACATAGTGAACAAATAAGAAATTAGTAGAAAACACTATTTTTGTTCATAATTATGGCTATATCACTTTAAATAAAATGTTTTCTATCACACATTTACTTGAAAGATTAATAATTGAATATAATCATGACAGCTAATCTGGATTTTAAATCCTATTTAAATGTATTTTGATATTAATCCTCTTAATGAATTTAAAGTGAGATACATAAAAGCATAATTATTTCATGATAGATGATTATTATAAATTAACCACAACTTCTAGAAATGTAAAATCATATATACTTGTTTTTCATAGGTAAAAGTTTTAATATATAAGCTATAATTATTCTGATGGAGCTCTCAAATTCATTAAGATATTAAAGACCATTTCTATTATTTAATGTATATTTCCAGGTATCCTATTAATGGGGTACTAATAAAAATGAAAAGAATCATGAGATTTACATGTAAAGAAACACATGGCATTAGGAATGTCATAGTGATGGTTAATTTTATGCATCAAATTGGCTAGGCTAAGGTACCCAGTTGTTTGGTAAAGTACCAGTTTAGACATTGTTGTGAAGGTATTTTTTAGATGTGATTAACATTTTTATCAGTATATTCTTATTAAATAGATTACCCTATATAATGTGAGTGTTTATCATTCAATCAATTGTGAAGGCCTTAAGAGAAAAGATTGAAATATCCAGAAGAGGAAGGAAGGAAGATTGCCTTTGGACGTAAGACTGCAACATCAACTCTTCCCTAGGCCTTCATCCTGCCAGCCTGCCCTACAGTGTTTTGGCCTTTCAGCCCCCACAGTCAAATGAGCCAATACCTTAAAACCATTCACTCTCTTTCTCTAAACACACACACACACACACACACACACATATATATAAAATATACACACACATCCTATTGGTTCTGTTTCTCTGGAGAGCCCTACTAATATACTCACTATTCCTAGCAAATAACACTGGAAAAAAGATTTGTAATAATAGTAATAATAATAATATATGTGTGGAAAAACACTTATTTTTGGAGTAGGATTCAACAAGTGAGCAAGTGATGTTTTGTTTAACCCCTGGTATACTATCAGGGTCCACTGTATCCAAATTTACTTTTTTTTTTTTTTTCTTGAGACAGAGTCTCACTCTGCTTCCCGGGCTAGAGTGAGTGCCGTGGTGTCAGCCTAGCTCACAGCAACCTCAAACTCCTGGGCTCAAGTGATCCTCCTGCCTCAGCCTCCAGAGTAGCTGGGACTACAGGCATGTGCCACCATGCCCGGCTAATTTTTTCTATATAGTTTTAGTTGTCCAATTAATTTCTTTCTATCTATAGTAGAGATGAGGTCTCGTTCTTGCTCAGGCTGGTTTTGAACTCCTGACCTTGAGCGATCCGCCCGCCTCGGCCTCCCAGAGTGCTAGGATCACAGGTGTGAGCCACTGCGCCTGGCCCCAAATTTACTTATTGAATTTCTTTTTTGAGAAGTTCTATTTGTAAAATTTGAGATTTTATGATTTTCATTTTTTTCCTAGAAGTTTCCTAAAGAAAAAGAGAAATATTACTTGTATTTTTAAAGAAAATAAAGTTAATTTTATGTTTTCCAACTAACATATGGGTCTACCGAACCCTTTTATAAATCTAAAATACATTATGGACTCAGTGATCTTAATTTTCCTGTATTTTGAAACATTTTGCTATTTCATCATTACCCATCAATTATTTCTAAGTATGCTAAAATAATGAAAATGATAAGTAAATGTAAGAATGATGGAATTACTTAAAAGAATGATGCAATAGTGAAATAAATCTTCATCCTTGTATTATTATATTAATTGCCCAAAATATTGCATTTTTTCCCTCAAAGGTATGAAAGAAGACTGGAAACACCATTTTTGAAATCTGCTTTTAGCTTTCATTTAACATAGTTGAAAATTTATAACTTTTCATTTTCTCTCATAATGTCAAAGATAAGAAAATTGCCAGAGGAAGACATTTCATAATTATTAGACACAACTGAAGATAAATGCAAAGAGAGAGAAGGCAGCATTCTAGACTCTAATAATAATGGTGAAATTTATCATATGGGTGAAATCTTAAATTGTGAGTCTTAAGATCATGAAAACCTAGATGAATTTTCCTCAAACACAAAGACTGATTAGTGAACAATATATTCCTAATGACAGAAAGGAAATATATTTTAATCCACTTATTCAACAGGAAGGACTTTACCACACAATATTCAGCTACAATAACTTGAACAATCCTCTTTTGCTAAATGATGTGGGACATACATCACATCATATATGATGTTTGTGCACCAAAATTTATCTGCTACAAAGAAGTTTATTGTATTTAAATTATTATTAAAATTTCTCATAGGGGACAAGATGGCAGACCAAAGATACCACAAGCCACAATCTCTGTAAGAAGGAGAAATTTTAGATGAAAGAGAAAAAACAAACATACAGACAAACATTGATCAGATGAGGATCTGAAGGAAGGGTGCCTGAACCTACAGGAAACTCCACAGGAAGATGTTGCAGAGTAGAAATGGAAGAAGAAAGGTATCGGCAGGGTTTAAGCTCAGAGAGGCTCAGAGACCAGGAAGAAGGGTAGATAGATTGGCTAACATGCCTCTCCCTTGCATCTGGGACTGTTGGTGGGCTCCTGAGTTGCTGGAGAGACCATTTGCCTAAGTGAGCCCAGAAACTGCTGCTGCTAGTGAGTGGAGAGGTCCTTGTGTACAGGGCACCAGGCTCTCACCCTGCCCCACAGACCCGAGCTACATGGTAGGTGTCATATTACTTCTCTACCCACGATGCAACTTTGTGCTCCCCCAGGGGGCCTCAACCCCTCAGGTTCTGTCTTTTTCATCCCCACACAGACATTTCCCAACTCCAGCCCAGACTGCAAGAGCCACAAGGGTCCAGCGGGTCCTAGGTGATCTACGTGACTGCAGAGCCCTGTCATTCTGGGTGGACTGCCTCCTGGAGAGAGGGTCAGAGACAACCAGAGGGTGGACTTTCCTCCACTTAGATTAATTTCACATTTTCCTCTCCCCCAACTCTGGCTCCTGTGAGAGACAATTGGGCCACTATATGGAGGCTTTTACAGTGAAAGGGGCTCAAACCTTTCCTTTTGGGGTACTACAGCAGACTGAAGGGTGCTCAGATGGTGAAATCCTGCCTGCTGGCTCTCCCTGGTTCTGCCTTCCCAGAGACTTCAGCAAAGTGGGACACATCCCAAGGTAGAAGGACATTGAATCACCTTGGGCACCCCTTGAGAGAGACTTGGGACAAATATCCTTCTCCCTGGCATGATCAGGGTTTGATCTCTTGGGCCTGGGGGACAGAACTGCAGGCCAGATCCTGTACACCCAGGTCTTGATCACATTGCCTGGGGGCACCGTGGTGATATTTGTGAGTTAGTCTCACAAGGAATGGGTGCCTGAAGGGGAAGATCAAGAGTGAGTGTGCACAGTGAGTCCTAGCTGTGGTGACTCCTGGGAGATTTATCACAAAGAGGAAAATACCATGACACACAGTCAACCAACTGGCCAAAATAAACACAAAAGAGGCTCTCCTATGAGCCATAAGGAGAAAACAGCAGGTAAATTAAAAAGGCAAATCCATCAGACTAACTGCAGACTTCTCAACTGAGACCTTATAAGCCAGAAGGGACTGGGGTCCCATTCTCAGTCTTCTCAAACAGAATAATGCCTAGTCTAGAATTTTGTATCCTTATAAACTAATTTTCATATATGAGGGGGAAATAAAGTCTTTCTAAGACAAACAAACACTAAGGGAATTTGTCAAAACAAGATCTTCTCTGCATGAAGTACTCAGAACTTCATTACACACAGAGTAGCACAATAGACACTCACTAGTGTAAAATAATTCAAGAGCTAAACGTTAAAGGCCAGATACCACAATGACTCAAGATATATTAAAAAAAAAAGCAACAAAGTTCTACTCAACAGGATGAACAGAAATCCACCCCACTTATCAATTCTTTCAATAAATGTGAATGGTTTGAACTGCCCACTAAAAAGACATAGGTTGGCCAAATGGATAAATATAGACAAGCCAAGTATCTGCTGTCTTCAGGAAACACATCTAATCCACAAAGATTCATTGAGACTCAAGGGGAAGGGATGGAAAACAATATCCCATGTAAATGGAAACCAAATAAAACTGGTGCAGCAGTTCTCATATAAGATAACTTAGTCAGTCTTCAGGTCAACAAAAGTAATGAAAGACAAAGATGCTCATTATATAATGGTAAAAGGAACAATTCAAGAAGAACAATTCTAAATATTTACATACCCAACACAGGTGTGCCCATATTCATAAAGCAAGTCCTACTCAATTTAAACAAAATGGTAAATAGAAGCACTGTAATAGCTGAGGACTTCAACATCCCATTGACAGGATAGATTTTCCAAACAGAAAATAAACAAAGAAACAATGTACTTAAACAGAACTCAAGAACAAATGAGCCTAACAGACATTTACAGAACTTTCTACCCCCAAACCACTGAATATACCTTCTTTTCATCAGCTCATGGGACATTCTCTAAGACTGACCACATCCTAGGCCACAAAGCATGTCTCAACAAATTTAAAAGAAACAGAAATTATACTGTGCATCTTCTCAGACCACAGTGGAATAAATTTAAAAACCAACTCCAATAGAAACACTCTACACAAAGTCATGGAAACTAAACAACCAATTGCTGAATGATTATTGGGTCAAGGAGGAAATTAAGATGGAAATAAAATGATTCTTTTAACTAAATAATAAAGGGGACACAAGTTATCAAAATCTGTGGGAAAGAACTAAAGTAGTCCTAAGAGGAACTTTCATAGCCTTAAATACCTACAACCAAAAGATAGATCACAAATTAACAATCTTATGAAATACCTCAAAGAACCAGAAAAAGAAAAGCAAACCAATCCCAAACCCAGCAGAAGAAAAGAAATAACAAAGATCAAAGCAGAACTAAATGAAATAGAAAACTATACAAAAAATTAATGAAACAAAAAGTAAGTTCCATGAAAAGATAAACAAAATTGACACTCCTTTCCACTAGATTAACCAGAAGCAGAATAAAAGACTCTAATAAACTCAAACAGGAATGAAAAAGGAGAAATTACAACTGCTACCACAGAAATACAACATATCATCTCTGAATACTATAAAAATCTCTTTGCATATAAACTTGAAAAAGTGCAGGAAAGCACAAATTCTTAGAAACACACAGCCTCCCTAGGCTCAATCAGGAAAAAGTAGAACTTCTGAACAGACCAATATCAACAACTGAAATTGAAGTAGCAATAAAAACCTTCCTAAGGAAAAAAAGTCCTGGAACAGATGGTTTCACACCTGAATTCTACCAGATCTACAAAGAAGAACTGGTGCCTACCCTGCAGATATTATTCCAAAATATTGACAAGGAAGGAATCCTCCTAACACGTTTTATGAAGCCAATATCATCCTGATACCAAAACCAGGAAAGAACTCAACAAAAAAAAAGAAAACTACAGGCCAATATCTCTTATGAATATAGATGTAAAAATTCTAATAAAATCCTAGCAAATCAATTTTAGCTGCTCATGGGAAAAAAAAATCCATCATGACCAAGTGTTCTTTTCCCAGGGATGCAGGGATGGTTCAACATATGCAAATCTATAAATATAATTCACCTTATAAACAGAAGTAAAAACAAAGACCATATGATCCTCTTAATAGACACAGAAAAAGTATTCAATAAAATTCAGCACCCTTTTATAATAAGAACACTTAACAAAATAGGCATAGATGGGACTTACCTCAAAATCATAAAAGTCATATATGACAAACCCAGTGACAACATCATACTGAATAAGGAAACATTGAAAGCATTTCTGCTTAGAACTGGAACCAGATAAGGTTGCACTCCATCACCTCTCTATTCAACATAGTGCTAGAAGTCCTAGCCAGAATAATCACACAAGAGAAGGAAATCAAGGGCATCCAAATGGGGGCAGAAGAGGTTCAAACAATCACTCTTTGCTGACGATATGATCTTATATCCAGAAAACCCAAAAGATTCGCCAAGAGACTACTGGAATTGTTAAATAAGTTCAGCAAAATCTTAAGTTACAAAATCAATGTATGCAAATTGGTAGTATTCGTATACATCAACAACACTCAAACTGAGATCAAAATCAAATACTCTATACCTTTCACAATAGCAAAAAAATAAATAAAATACCTAGGAAAATATTTAACTAAGGACGTGAAAGACCTCTACAGGGAGAACTGTGAAACACTAAGGAAGGAAATAGCAGAGGATGCAAAGTGATGAAAAACCATATCATGCTTATGGATTGGCAGAATCAACATTATTGAAATTTCTATACTACCCAAAGTGATCTACAGATTCATTGCAATCTCTGTTAAAATACCAACATCATGTTTTGCAGATCTAGAAAAAATAATTATGTGCTTCATATGGAACCAGAGAAGACCCCATATAGCTAAAGCAGCCTTAAGCAAAAAGAACACATCTTGAGGCATCAACTTACCAGACTTCAAGCTATGCTATAAGGCTATAGTAAGCAAAATAACATGGTATTGGCACAAGAACACAGACATAGACCAATGGACCAGTAAAGAGAACCCGGGTATAAAAACATCCTCACATAGCCACCTGATCTTTGACAAAGCAGACAAAAACATACAACAGGGAAGAGAATCCCTATTCAATAGATGGTGCTGGGAAAATTGGATAGCCACATGTAGAAGACTGAAACAGGCTCCGTACCTCTCAACTCTCACAAAAATAAACTCATGATGGATAACATGAGTTATCCATCATGATGGATCCATCATGATGCCTTAAATCGAAGGCATGAAACCATAAGAATTCTAGAAGAAAGTGTTGTAAAAACTCTTATAGACATCAGCCTAGGCAAAGAATTTATGAAGAGGACCCCAAATGCAATCACAGCATCAACAAAAATAAATATATGGGACCTGATCAAATTAAACAGTTTCTACACAGCCGAAGAAAGTATTACTAGAGTGAATAGGCAACCTACAGAATGAGAGAAAATATTTGGATGCTATATATCTGATAAAGGGCTGATAACTGGAATCTATATAGAACTCAGGAAAATCAGCAAGAAAAAATCAAACAACCCCATTAAAAAGTGGGCAAAGGACATGAACAGAAACTTTTCAAAAGAAGACAGACTAATGGCTAAGAAACATATGAAAAAATGTTTTACATCTCTAATCATCAGGGAAACACAAATCAAAACCACAATGAGATATCACTTAACTTCAGTGAGAATGGCTTTTATCAAAAAGTCCCAAAACAACAAATGCTGGCCTGGATGTGGAGAGACAGGAACACTCATACACTGCTGGTGGGACTGCAAACTACTACAACCTCTATGGAAATTAATATGGAGATAACCACAAAGAGCTACAAGTGGAACTACCGTTTGATCCAGAAATCCCATTACTGGGCATCTACCCAAAGATAAAAAAGACATTCTATAAAAAAGACATCTTCACTAGAATGTTTATAGCAGCACAGTTCACAATTGCAAAGATGTGGAAATAACCCAAGTACCCATCAATCCATGAGTGTATTAATAACATGTGGTATATGTATACCATGTTCTACTCAGCCACAAAAATCAATGGTGAGCTAAAACCTCTTATGGTATCCTAGATGGAGCTGGAGCCCATTCTCCTAATTGAAATATCATAAGAATGGAAAAACAAGCCCCACATATACTCACCATCAAATTGGTATTAGTTGATCAGCACTTAATGTGCACATACGGAAGTAATATTCATTGGGTGTGGGGCTGGTGGGAGCAGAGGGGAGGGTATGGGCATATTCACACAAAATGAGTGCAGTGTCCACTGTCTGTGGGATGGGTGAACTTGTACCTCTGGCTTGGGCTGTGCAAAGGCAATATATGTAACCTAAATGTTTGTAACCCCGTAATACTCTGAAATTAAAAAAGTTCTTATAAAGTTGTTTTTTACTATCTCTTTATTCTTACTTTTATAAATAATTTGTAAAATAACTTAGACATATAAAAATAAAAGCTACAGTGTCCATTAGACCTAGACAGGAAATGGTAATGGCTATTTTTACTAGTATATTGAGGGTTGCATCAGAAACCTTATCTACATAAACAGAGCAATCTTTAACTCTCAGCTAAAGAGATTCCATACTTTATTTTATTGAAAGTATCACTAATAACCAGTAGGAAACTTAGTGTTTTGAATGATTGTACAGCAGAAGAAAAAGAAAACAAGATAGTGTTGTACTTCTAAATTCATTTATCAGTGTGTATGTCTAAATGCATCTACAGTGCAAGTTGGCACTGGAGGAGTAGTGCCACTTCTTCTTACACTCCTTAAATGGAAACCAACTTCTAGTTTCTTCCCTAGGTCCACTTTTCTTTTCACTTGGCACCCTTTCTCTGTGCAAGCTCATCCACTCTAGTTAACTTCCAAATTAGGGTCCAGAAGTACATTTGCTCCTGAAATCTCTCCTTGTATTTTCAACCATTCATTTAACATTTCATTATGGTCATCAAGTTGCAGCTTAAGCACATTATTTTTTCTCCCATAATCCACTCCTTGTCCTGAGTTTGTCTCTGGTTATGATATTACCATCTTCCTAAGAACTCAAACTCATACTTAGATCTTCACCTTCATACATGCAGTCAATGTCAAAATCCTCTTTATTCTATCTCCAACATATATTGCAATTTTAGTTCTTCCTTTTTACTTCATTGCCACTACTCTAGCTTATGCTCTCTTGCCTCTTAATTGGTTGCAGTGTCTTCTTTTATTCACTTATCCTTCACAACAGACACATACACACACATTCACACACACACACTTCCATGCTGACAGATTCATCTCTCATACCATTGTTGACACAGGTCTAATTATGTATTCTCCTGATATTTCTTCCTGAAATATCCTCTCCGTTCCAGCCTCCTTCCGCTTTCAAAGTCCTTTTCACTACCAGATCAAATTTGAACCTCCTCCGGAAGCATTCCAGGACCCCCTCATTCAGAGCCAATCTCCACTCCTCTTGTTCTCTCTCAACATTTTGTAATACTGCTCTACTCAAGTACTTTTCCTAGATTGCCTTGCATGAATATACTTCTCCAAGTACTCACATTTGATTGTGAGTACTTTTAAAACAAAGGCTGAATCTTATTTCTCCCTGTATCCCCTCCATCACCTCTGATATTAACTAGCACAGAGTAAGCATTCAAATTTTTGCTGAACTGAACTCTTTGGTTGCCAGCGGCATCCTAGCAGATGTAAATTTTGAGAGGTGCTTGTAGCTATAACAGGTTGACAACAGGCGCTAGATGTCAAAAGAAGAAAATTTATATGGTTGACTCCAGTTCTTCTAAAATAAGCAACTCTCTAATAGACAATACCTGAGAGAAAGATATTGGCTGAATTTCATTAGCAATAGAGATTTCATAAAAATGTGGAGAACAACAGCGTCTTCTTTATTTCACCATGAAGAATTTTATACATTTGGTTGCAGCAATGAATGATGGGCTGATAAAGCTGCTATAAAACTGTCAGTTAATTCAAAAATCCCCTGAGAGTATTTTTATTCTCATAGAGAAAAACATTCTCCCTTCTATGGCCCTGTATACCAGCTCTTTAAGCAATAGAATGTGAATTCATTTTCTTAAAATTTATAAGATGTCATTAAGTTTCTTAAAGAATTCTAAACTGGTTTGAAAATCTTTAGCTGAAAAAAATAATATCAAAGAAACAACTCTCTCTTAAGACTTGGCATTCTGTTTCAGAAGTCCTTCCCTTGGTTTAGCTGATAAAAGGCCATATAATACAGCCCTCATACTCTCCTATCTTCAGTTCCTCTGTAACAAATTCATCTCATCATGAAAATAAGTATCATTTAATGAGCATCCAGTACGTGCCATATCTTTACTTTAGCAACATCATGTAATTTTACTTCCATGATCACTCTACCAGCTTAAGTACTATAATTAGCCCCACATGACACATGAGGAAATGATGGCTTATGGAAGTGAATCCACTAGGCCAAGGGCACACAGCTTGTAGATCACTGGGGTCCACTAGTCTGTACAGCTCCAAAACTTGTAAGAGACAATTCTATAATCAGACACCCAAATACGTAGAAGACAAAAGTATAAATAAGAGCAGCACAAAATTATTATATCCAGATTACAATAACCTAAGGTTAGTACTAATATTCTAAGTTTTCAAAGAAATATTTCTTTTTACTTTTTGGCTAACCATCCTTTTCCATTTGCTTTATGTCAGCCTTTAAATTTATACAGACATGGGTTTGAATTTTGGTTCCTCACTTTCCATCTTCCTAAGACCCTAGGCAAGTTACTTAAGCTCTCTGAGCCTCAGTTTTCTGTCTCTAAATGGGAATAGTAATATCTTAACTTCTACGGTTATAGTGAATATCAAAAATGAATTAAATTACATGAATTTGTTTACTTCTGTTTATATATTTTATTGCATCTTTTCTAAAGCAAGCTTCTCCTTTTGGTCTTTTAAATCTCTCTTTTTTGAGGGATATGTGTGAAATAATCAAATAGCTACCAAAAAGCTCACTAAATGCTTTTGCACTAAGCATTCAAACTGCCCAAATAGATTATAATTAAAATAACAAGAGCCAGAATTCACTGAGCTTTTATTATGGGTCTAAATGCTCTACATGTATCATTCCATCTAATTCTCCCAACCCTTGAGATAGATATAAGTAATCCTATTTAGAAGAGAAGGAAACTGAGACCAAACAGTTTACTAAGCTTAGTCATTTGTTCAAGGACACAAAGCTAATGAGTGGCAGGTCCAGGTAGCTTGTGCTCAAGACCTATATGAGCTATTGCTATATATCCCTAAAATGGTAGTGGTGGGGGTTATGGAGGGAGAAGCTACAGAAGCAAGGCTCTTAAATATAAATGTTGGAGGAGCCACATTCACCAATATTATTTGTGAAATAAATAGAGCAATAAAAGACAGCAGTTCTTTCTTTCCATATCCTTTTCATTGCTATGTAAGGTATTATGGTATTATGCATTGCAGTCTTAATGGACATGAACAAGAGTTTTGCATAATTCAGACACCTCCAAGGAAGCAAATTTAAATTATTCTAATCTTACCTACTTTTGGTCTCCTGACCCAGCCCTTTTGCAGAAGAAAATGGCCAGGAATGGTTGACAAATTTAGCAACCAAAGAATTAAAGAAAAATGAGCAATTTAAACATTAGAAACAGCAAGGAGAAGTTCTCATTTGAACTCACAATAAAATTTATTCTCTTACCTATATTATTACAACACAATTTCTATCAATATAATTACCTGAAAGCAACAGATACCATGGGAATTGTTTTATACAATAAAACATGTGGGTAGTTTGCAGACCCAATTACCCAAGGTTCAGCATGAATATTACTAGTAGAGAGGAATATCTTTTTACTGGATTTTTCTCTTGATAGAATGCAATAAGTATGTATAGATTTTCTCCACTGTTCAAAGATATGAGCTGGGGTTTACCAAGGAGGTAAAAATGTTTCAATATAGTATTACACACATCTTAAATATTTTCTTTATTAAGCTGATTCCTTTTAAAGTATTTTTAGAAATTTCAGGGCAGTAAAAATGGAAGACTGTAATTGTCAAATGAGAAAATACGATTTTATGAGCAAGTATTTTATTTCTGTCCTTTCCCTGGAAACCAAATCTATACTAAGAAAAATTCTATTTTGAACACGATTGCAACTTTATGAGTATTGAATTTCCATCCTATTTCATAGATTTCAAATAGAGAGATAAACTGAAGTATAGCAGGGCTGCAAATGACATTGTTTAGATAAACATTTCTTGTCAGAATTATCCTGGTACCAGCGTTAGAGGCTCTAGGCATATTTGGAAGATTCCAGCTCAGGTTCTTAATAAGCAACATGATATGTTTCAACAGACACTTGCTTTTAAGAAAAAAACTATTTTGGACCATTTGGATTAGAATCTTTCCATTATGCTACAAACATTCATAAAGGTATGCATTTCCAAAAGACAAAAGCTTAGACAGGCAGAACTATTCAAATCACTGGATATTAGCAGAGAGATACAAACTTGCCCTCTGGTCACTCAATTTTAATCTCCACCATGAAAAAAAGTCAGTGCAATATCAAAAAAAAAAAAAAGATCACAAGGAATAATGGAAAATGTTTAGACAATGTTGAATAGCTATTATAAAATACATTAGTGTTATTTTCCTCTTGGGAAAAATAGAAGTTATTTTTCATTAGTAAAATAACAAGTGACTTTATATATAGTATGTTTGGATTTGCATAAACATCTTTGCTAAATTTCCATATGTCTCAAGCAAGAAACTGATTACTTACCTGTGTAATAGGAATACAGTTTCATACAGAGTAAATCACTTACTAAGATTCACTCTTTTGGGCTAGTGTGTTGCAACCTGGTGGAGAACACTCAAGATTCTAGTTTGTGGGAAGAACATTCTACTACATCAATTGAACAACTATTTATATTGGTCATTAACAGACAACTTTGTTCTTGACTTGATGGTTATAGAAATGACATCTTATAACTTCCACCAACCCATGGAATGTAAATGTATTCTTCCTTGTCCAAATTAGTGTTTCAGAGATTGACAAGTTTCTTACTAAATCTGTTATTCCTCTTGGGCTCAACATTGGACAATGTTTTACTACTTCCCTTGCAGTTAGGTGTGGCCATGTGGCAAGTTCTAGCCAACAGACTATTAACAAAATTAATGTACACTAGGCTCATGAAAAATTCCCATGAGCAGCACTCCTTCCTCATCTGTCCATTAAATGCATAGGACTCTGATACTATGGACACAAAAGACAGAAAAAACTTGGGTCCCTGAATGACTTTATAGAGTCATTTTCTCTCTCTCTCTCTTTCTCTCTCTCTCTACATATATATATATATATATATATATATATATATATTTCTTTTTTTAACATATATTGTGATTGGCACTAGAATAAGAAATAAATTTCTACTGTAATAAGTAACCAAGATTTGGGAGTTTATCTGTTATAGTAGCTAGTGCTGCCCACCTAATACATTAGCATATATCCAAATTCATTGTTTGAGCAACAATAAAGAGTTAAAATTTCGAAACAAACAAAAGTGTATTTTAATTGTTAGCCACTATAACCAAAAGAGTAAATGTCTTTAAGAAGTTAATCAAAACATACATAATTGCAGACCAAAAAATTATTTAGTCCTAGTGATTAAGGTCATTAAGAAAAGTAAAAAGACAAGATGGGAAGTAGTAAACATACTAGAAGAATCACAGACTTTCAAGTTAGAAACAGGCATTTGCAAATTCCAAGCTCTGTTCTTTGCTTGTTTTCTAAGCTTGAGCCATTTGATTAACTGTTCTTGGAACTGTTTTCTCATCTATAAAATGGGGATTATGAAATATAGTACATAGGATTCCGTAAAGATTTTACACACACACATACACAAACACTCCACCTAATACTTATGAGGCACTGAATAAATAGCAGCTATTATCACTAAGTATTTACCTAATATGTAGAATTATGACTAATACATTTTTTAAAATGTTAACCTTTTACTCTGGTTATTGTTTCCCCTCCCCCAACATATTGGCAGCCTGTCATTCTGCCTTAATTTCCTTACAGAAGAGTTAACATACAAGAATGTAAATTACGAAGATACAGATTCATGGTTTTTGAGTTTTAAAAGCCTAGGTCTGATATAAGGCAAAAGATCTGGAAGAAAAAAGATAATAGAAGAAATGTTTTCCTCATCCCTGCATTACAAAATATTCCTCTGGTTGTGGGAAGGGAAATGAGAGCCTTGCAGGGAAAGCAAGGAAATTCAACATCAGTGTGTGTCCTTGGAGGGAACAGAAGGAAACCCAGGGAGATCTGAGAGAATATGATAGCAGAGGTGACCTGGACCTCATTCCTGAGAAGAACCTCTGAGGGAAACTACATGGCAGGTATTTTCCCCTACTCCTCTCTCTAACTCTCTTTCTGACCCATGCACACCTCCTGACACCATACACAATCACTCTGAATCATTTTGTGTAAAGAAGAAAAGAGCATGTACAATGTCTAGCCAGATGGGCCTTACCAAAGTTACCGCCTACCCCAATATGGCATAAGGAACAGTACAGTGATTTCTGATATCACACAATGGGGGCATCAATGTAGCAGGGAGATAACCAGATCTGAAAGTACCACTGCAGACAGGAATGAAAGATGGTCCAGGAAGCAACTGCCTGTTTGGACCAACAATCAAGGATATGAGGGAGAGACTGGTATCTCCATGGATACCAGAGAGATGACAACTAAGGAGCAAATAGTCTGCCACACTAGGCTTACCATGTACACCACTCCATGCCTTGCAACTATATAAGGCCTGAACCAATGAAAATTATATTTCTTCTATTCAGTGGATACATTCAGTTATTGAAAGATAACATTATGACTGAAAATCTTATTCAGTGCAATACTTATCATTTACAATTATTTCACATTACTTTTATAAATGTGATGACAGTATATGAACTTAAGTTGTTATTGAAACTTTTTATGCATCTTGCCTGGAGTGTCCCATGCTTGTTAAAAGACTTACTTCTATCCGTAATGATTGTTCTAGCCTCTTGATTGCTGGTTTTGTTTTTCAAATTCTGGGCAGCAGTAATAAGTTCTTCCAACTGGGGGCGCCTCTGTTCCAAATCCTGCAGCGTTGCCTAAAAGAACAAATATCACTTAATGTTGGGTTTCTCTAGCATTGTGCGTTCCCTTCATGAAATACAAAGTACAGTACAATTTTCAAACCAGCCAAAACACTTTTAGAAATAAAAAAGATGTTCCTGGATATAAACCTCTACTGTGTAAGGCTTTATAGAAAATGATTTAACAAGAAATGTGTTTCATTCTTAGATACCAAAAATACTTCAAAGGAAAATCTTGATTATAGATTTGCTTCACTATTTAAAAGCTTACAGGGAGTCATTTCAGAGTATCTGAGTTTACTTAAACCAATATATGAGTGCCATGAGTAAGAAACATAATTCTGAATTCTGACAAGAAAGATAGCTATTTATACTTGTAATCTCATTCTGTGTGGTGTCAAAATTAAGATGTATATTTATTTTAGACTCAGAAAAAGCACAGAATAATTTAAAAGATATTATTTAACTTCTTTGCACCCAAGATTCCTCATCTGCAAAATGAGAAGACGAAGTAGATGAGCTATGAGTCTTTCTCCAAAGCTGTCTGCCCATAAGAAGCACCAAACTCTTTGCCCCAACCGAGAACTAATGAATTAGTAGGGGAAAAGACTGGGAATCTTGCATTTGTAACAAATTCACTTATATGCACATATAGTAGTAACATTCATCGGGTGTTGGGCAGGTGGGAGGGGGGATGAGGGAATGGGTATATTCACACCTAATGGGTGCAGGGCGCACTGTCTGGGGGATGGACATGCTTGAACCTCTGACTTGCTGAGATAAAAACAAATTAAAAAAATATAAAAAAAACCCATAACAACAACAAAAAAAGCCAAATTCTCTACTTGACTTTTATAATTAGGCAAGTCTGGAAAGCATCAGACCAGATGTTAGTATTTATACTCTTCTGTATTATAAATGACTTTGATTTTGTACCACTTTAAATAAAAATAACAAACAGAATAAAGCCATCAGTTTTTTTTTTTATTTATAGGTAGCAATGTTAATCATTGAGAAACAGGAAATTTCTCCCTTCCTTAGTGTCTATTATTTCTTTCCTCTTAGTCTCTATACCTAAGAGCCAAAATCTCACAGATATTTACAAAGAAATTAGTGAAAAATCAGGCGTATCTACCTTGTTCCTGTTCTAAAACTGAGTAATTTTTTTTTCATTGGGGAAAGTAAACATAACATTTACTACTAGTTTATAACTGCTATGTGATAGATTTTTATTCCCATAATAACCACACTAATAAGTCAGAAGTTTGTCTGGTTTTTTTAATTTTAATTTTATTTTGGCATATTATGGGGGTACAAATATTTATGTTGCATATACTGCCATTGTCCCACCCAAGTCAGAGCTTCAAGCATGTCCATCCCCCAGATGGTGCACACCACACTCATTAGGTGTGACTATACCCATTCCCTCCTCCCTTCTCCCATCTGCCTGACACCTGATGAATGTTACTACTCTATGTGCACATAAGTGTTGATCAGTTAATACCAATTTGATGGTGAGTATGTGTGGTGCTTGTTTTTCCATTCTTGGGATATTCCACTTAGTAGAAGGGGCTCCAACTCTATCCAGGATAATACAAGAGGTGCTAGATCACCATTGTCTTTTGTGGCTGAGTAGAGCTCCATGGTATATATATATATATATATACCACATTTTATTAATCCATTCATGTATGGATGGGCACTTGGGTTGTTTCCACGCCTATGCAATTGTTAATTGTGCTGCAATAAACATTTGAGTGCAGATGTCTTTGTTATAGAATGTCTTTTGTTCTTTGGGGTAGATGCCCAGTAATGGGATTGCTGGATCAAATGGTAGTTCTACTTGTATTTCTTTGAGATATCTCCATTTACTTTCCACAGAGGTTGTACTAGTTTGCAGTTCCACCAGGAGTGTATGAGTGTTCCTATCTCTCTGCATCCACACCAACATTTATTGTTTTGGGAATTTTTGATAAAAGCCATTCTCACTGGAGTTAAGTGATATCTCATTGTGGTTTTGATTTGCATTTCCCTGATGATTAGAGATGTTGAGCAGCTTTTCATGTTTGTTGGCCATTAGTCTGTCTTCTTTTGAAAAGTTTCTATTCATGTCCTTTGCCCACTTTTTGATAGGGTTGTTTGATTTTGTCTTGCTAATTTTCCTGAGTTCTATATAAATTCTAGTTATCAGTCCTTTATCAGATGTGCAGTATGCAAATATTTTCTCCTATTCTGTAGGTTGTCTGTTTGCTCTCGTGATAGTTTTCTTGGCTATGCAGAAGCTTTTTAATTTGACCAGGCCCCATTTATTTATTTTTGTTGTTTCTGTGATTACCTTTGGGGTCTTCTTTATAAATTTTCTGCCTAGGCCAATATCTGTAACAGTAGTTTCATGCCTTAAGTTTAAATCTGTTATCCACCATGGGTTGATTTTTGTGAGAGGTGAAAGGTGAAGATCCTATTTCAGTCTTCTACATGTGGCTATCCAATTTTCCCAACACCATTTATTGAATAAGGATTCTTTTCCCCAATGTATGTTTTTGTCTGCTTTGTCAAAGATCAGATGGCTATATGAGGATGGTTTTATATCTGGGTTCTCAGTTCTTGTCCAATGGTCTATGTCTCTGTTCTTGTGCCAGTATCATGTTGTTTTAGTTACTATAGCCTTGTAGTATAGCTTGAAGTCTGGTAAATTGATGCCTCCCAGTTTGCTCTTTTTGCTTAAGATTGCTTTTGCTATATGGTGTCTTCTCCAGTTTCATATGAAGTGTAGAATTATTTTTTCTAGATCTGTGAAATATGATGATCTTTCTACTATCATGTGAGGCCAAGAAAAGTGAAGAGATAAAATGTGGTAGATAATAATGTTTATGAAATTTATCTACTATGTCCTTGGATTCCTGTTCATCTTTATTATAGGGTTTTTGGTTTTGGAAAGGACAAATTTTGATCATTCTGTAGTATTTCTTTTGCGAAGAGGTAGTGAGATAGGCTTTGCAATTTAAACTCAATCCATTTGGTAATATTAAAATAATGGAAAAAACTTATCCAAACATTGTACATCTATTTTGAGCAATTTCCCCTCTCTGTATTGAAAAATTGGAGGGGCTAACTTTTAACGAATTTTCCACATTTGTAAGCTGTGATTGCTCAGAAGAAAAATCCAATTTTCAGGTTTCTAACTTTTATGGTTTCTTTACACAAAAGGGTGTTTGAAAGATGGAACAAATTGCCAAAGACAGCTATTGAAGTAAGTGGCATAAGTCAGTTGGAGAGTACTGAACAAATTTTAAGTAGGAACTATATACAGTGACAGATTTTATGAAATAAGATGTTTTCTAGGGTTAGAATGTTAAACTCTGGTCATCTGTGGCATAGCAAGCTGAAACGTTGCTTTGGAATTGCCTACTCTAAAATGTCTAAATATATTCAATAGGTTTTTTAAAATAAATTTATCTGGATACTTCAGATAAAGTCATATTTCCACCTCAAATTTAATAAAGAACTTTAAATACACATAGCTAACAAAATACAAAATTTTTCATTCATTTACTAATTCATTTTGATAAATACTTTTCAAGTGTTAGGTGGCATTCTAGGTGCTATGCATGTAGCAGTGAACAAAAGTGTTAGGTACGACGTGTAACTGAAATGAAAAACTGTGTTTTTTAATACTTGGAAATTTGTATATAACAAAGATCACCTTTATTAGGTTATTTTTCTTTGATTTAATATTAATTCACCCGCAAACAATCGTATTATTCTTTGCTTCTCACTTTTAGACACGTTATTCAATGTTTTTTATACTTTCCCCCCTTTTTTAGGATTTCAAAGCTCATTTAAGAAGTATTTTGTAAAAGTAACTTGATCAACTTTAATCTGAACCTTACCAAGCTCTAAATTAAACATGACCACAATGAACAGCTTTTACTGCTGAAATTAGCAAGCATGTCAATTTAGACTCAAAACAAGCCATTTTCCTCTCTAATGAACAAAATAGGTCTCAGGGTATTGTGAAACCTGTTCTCTAGTTGGGTGATTCTCTAATTCTGCTGACAGACACATGCTTTGTAAGCACCTGAGGAGATTATTAATGACATCCTTTGAAGCAGCCTCCTTAAAAATCTAAGGAGATTCACAACTGCAATACAACTATGCATTTCTAAAGTATTTCAAAACAAAATTGCAACTCTTTATCCCATGCTTTGGCCAACACATTCAAAAATTAATTTAAAAAAGGAAACTAAAATAATAATGTGTATTGCTATGGAACTTGTCAGACACTAATATGCTCTTTACTTAGTATTAATAGTTTCTCAGTAAGGCAGAATGGGAATTGTATCCTTTGATTTTCTTTCCAGAAATAAAGGAAAGGATTTAAATATGGCATACACTTCAGTATTTTTTCATTAAGATGTTATTTAAAAAAGTTATAAAAACAGTGACTGAAAAACCTTCTTGCTAATGAACAGGAGCATACAGTGAGAACAAAGATTATTTTTCTTTTCATTTATAATTTCGTTGACTTGATAAATCAAAGTTTTATAATTCTAGAACTTCTTAAATATATTGACCTTATCTTTATTCCATCAAGCCACCCACAGATAAGAGAATGCCTTAGATCTAATAATTACTCAAACCACTCGCCTCCAAAATATCCGTCTATGAAATTCTGTTTTCTTCCCCCAATCTGTGGCCCTTACCAGATGCTACTCTCTCAAGCATGCTGTTCCTACTTTTATCTTCACCTTCATATGACCTCTGGTCATCATCTCTCATTCAATGTCCTCAGTTTAGATTTGGTCATTCTAAACAAGAAGAATACTAATTGTGCTTATTTATTTATCTGCTATGGACTCAGAAATTTAATACACAAATAAGTGAACAAAACTAAAACCATTACATGCTTAACAGTATCTAAGCATGATAATTAATTGTGTCTACATGGATTCTATTATTCTGGAAGAAACAAAACACAGGAGAAGAAAGGAATCAATGCTATTTCTAAGGAGTCATAAGCCAGCTACTGGGCTTTACAAAAAACAGCTTACCCCTTGGAGATGAGAATTCATCATGGATTCCACTAGCTGAGCAAAAATGGAGGAAAAAAAAAATCTTCAAATACAAAGTGAATCAGAAGTCTTTAATCTTACTAAGTCCCCCCAGAGTTGAAAGAAGTGGTTATAAATAGCAACCTTATGAAAAAAGGAGTTAAATAGAGAAATGATACATACTATAAGTAGGACACTTTAGGCTTTTAGAAAAAAATACAATTTGTTATTGTATTTGTTAAAGAGGAATTCTACCTAAATAATAATCAAATAGAAATCTCAGTATGTTGAGTTGAATATTTAGTATTTATATGTCTAAGAAAAAACTTGACAAATAAATGTGTTATATTTTCTATATTTTTCTATAAAAATCAGCAATATTTATAGAGTCACAATTAGAACAAAAACCCATAATGATTTTCAATTGTTGCCATTTTCAGGAAATAAACATGAATTAAGCTTAAATATAATGATAAAGAACCAAAAGCTATTTTATTTACCACCTTTAAAAAGTTAACATTAAAAATTGACCAGATAAAATAGTTTATAGAATCTTTTTTATATGAAAAAAATAAGCATTTAAGTCAGGTAGGTACTAAACTGTACCCTTTCTAGTAACTGAATGGGTTTTATCTGTGAGGATGTTAATTATTTGTCTACCTTTCAACTATCTTACTGCCTCACTCATCTTCATTCTGTCACCTTCTTGCATTTGGCTGTCTCTTCAAATAGATTGGCTAAATCCAAAGTCATCCTTATTGCCCTCCATTTCCTCACTTCTCATTTACATTTTAAACTGGCTTAGACAGTTTTCTACTTGGTATATCTTCCCTACTTTTTCTCCAAATGTTCTACCAGCACCTCTATTGGTAACTTCATAAACACCTTCTAACTGTGTCTTTATTCACTGAAGAAATATTCTCTTAAATATATTTTATTTTTATATAATTTCAGACTTGCAGAAGATTTGCAAAATGGTCAAGGAACTTCCATGTACCCTTCACCCAGATTCACCAATTGTTAACATTTTGACACTTTTTATTGATCCTTTCATTTTATTATTCCCTGGGTGTGTGTGTGTGTGTGTATATATATACATATGTAATATTATATACATCATTTTTCTGAACAAGTTGAAAATAATTTGTAGATATCATGCACATTTACCCTTAAGTACTTTAGTATTTATTTCTTAAGAGGAAAGATATTCTCTTCAATAACCTTAGCCCAATTTCAAAGTCAGGAAATTTAACATGGTTTTAGTACTATAATTGTATCCACACTCTTTATTCACAGTATGACAATTATCCCATTAATGACCTTTATAGATCCATTTTCAATTCCTGGTCTAGACTCATGCATTACATTTAGTTGTCATATGTCTTTAGTCTCTTTTAACCTTAAGTAGTTGTTTGACTTTCTTTGAACTTTATAACATTGATAGTTTTGAAGAATAGAAGCCAGGTATTTTACAGAATGTCCCCCAAGTTGAGTTTTAGCAAATAATTTTTAGTGCTTCTGTTATGCCAGACATCGAGCTAGGAACAGGAGATGTGGCAGTAAAGGAGAAAAAATTCCTGTTCTCAAAGACAAAACCAACTAGTAGTGAGGACAGGCAATAAACAAGCAATTACAATAACCTGAGGTGCATATTATGGTAGAGGAAGAATGGGAAGTTACCAAAGCAGACCACAGAGATATTGAATCAAATTTAGGGATCAAAGAGGGTCTCTGAAGGAATTGAACTTAAGTAGTCTTCAGCTTTTCTCTGTCTAAATTATACAAAACTGTCCTAAATACCACTGCTGCTAACACCCATTGTGGTGACCAAGAGAACATGCCAGCCTTTAACTGCTGGAACCTAACTGACTGAGGACTTCAGTTGCAGCATTTTGAAATCCATCTTTGCATTGCACTGAAGTCAAGCTGCCCACGGATTGCTCCTCACCAATTACAGAATGTGGTAGGGATAATAAGGAAGAATCTTTCTTGGAAGACATGGGACTCCTTTGGCTGACTCTGGCTCAATGACTCCCCAGTAACTTTGCTGTCCTTAGACTGGACAGCATACTACAATGCTCATACCCAACCTTTTCTCCCTCTTTCCTTCATTTGGAGTGAGATTTGCATCTGTGCCTAATGGCTCTCCACCTTTCCTGGCTTCCTCTCTGGTTTCTGTCATATATTTATAGTTATTTCCTCTAATAAAATATTTTCTGATTTTATCCTGTCTTGGTACATTTAATCTCAGGCCCTGAATAATATATCCACTTTTGCCCTTCTAGACCCTAAACTCCTCAGGTCCACATAGCGATTCCATGACATTACCACCTGGATATATAACTCTCAGTTATTGGACATTGGTAACAGAGGTCTCCTTATGCTGCCCGTGGGCTGACTTCTTAAGATTCAATTCAAGTAAATATGTATTTTTTAATTACCTCTATTTAGAAACCACTGCTCTTTAAAAAGCAGGGTGGGGTGGGCATGACTGCTATTTTCAATGATCCCAGAATTTAATTGTAGGAAAAGAAGAGTATTTAGATGTGTTACATGGTAATAGTGGGTTCCATTTAACCACATGTAGCTCAAAAATTTTAGGATATCAAAGCAAGTCACCAGGAATCTTTTACATTAATATATAACAACCACTAGGATTGCTGGAAGACATGTCAAAAGGATCTTTTGGGCAAGTTTTCAGACTATGGAAGATAGCAAAGTTAAGACACAAAATATTCTAATATCTCTGAGTGAGAAGTGCCCTGGGTAGGCAGAGACCTCAAGCAGGGCCAACTTCATAAATGTGCAACTTTTGCAGTTAGTTGCACAAGGCTCTGCATTAGAAAAGCCTCATGCTTGGTTTCATGCTTTGCTCTTACCATTGTGAAATTCTTAATTTTCTTAACAGAAGGGCTCTGCATTTTCATTTTTCACTGGGCCTGAAAAATTATTTACCCAATCTTGACCTTAACCCTGAGGTTAGCAAAGAATAAAAGTTGTATGTCTTGTCTAAAACACTGATTAATTGTTGATAGGGAAGAACACATATGAACATGAATTATGATATCAATCAAATGCCTCTTGCTTTATTCCTGGTAATGTATTCCAAATTTCTGGAAGGAGCAATCATGAAACTAAAGAAATATGTTTGAGGGGAAAAGTCTTTTTTGGTTTCAGGTAAAAAAGTATAGGACTGTTGCCAGTGCTTCTGAGGTGGGAACCCTTCAGTACCAATGGTTACTGGAGAAGCAAAGTCACTGTGATTGTAGGAAAAATGAAGTGGGAAAATTACAAACAAAGTGGTGAATCATCTGAGGAAAGAATTGGGGATAAAAGGGGGAACCTGTGATTCTCGCAACAACCATAGCTGCTGAAATCTCAAATACCATTTCCAGGTTTAGCTGAGTATTAGCTGTTTCCAAAGCTAGTATGAGAAATAACTGATAATTTCTTCCACAAGCATTTACAAAACTGCAACTATTTGCCAAGAACTTGTCTTATACATGAAGAGAAATAAAATTTATTCTCTTTCCTCAAAGAACTCACAACCTAGCAAAAATAAAGACTCATAAACAACTAATACAATGGAAAATACTACTAACAACAACAATAATAGTTGTTTCTTGAGCACATATAATGTACCAACAGAGTCTATCATAGCATAGGGGTTAAAAGAATGGATTCTGGATCCAGGCTTCCTGGGTTTGAATCCTGTCTGCCACTTATTAGGTTTATCATTTGCAGCCACTTCCTTAACTACCCTCTGCCTCATTTCCAGCACTGTAAAATAGGGATAATTAGAGTATCTACCTCTTAAGCTTGTTATGAGAATTAATAGGGTTAATAATTAGGATAAGCTGTTTGGAACATTTTCTATTTCATAGTAAGAACTCTAAAAGTTTTAAATAAAAACTATTAATTTAATTCTCATAATACTCTGAGGCAGGTACTATTATTATTCTCATTTTACACATGCAAAAAATGAAAGAAGAAGAAGTTAAGCAGTTTGTCTAGGATTACATGTTAATACAGGGCAAAACTTCCAACATCGGAAATTTGGCCTATACTTAAGAGTTATTGTATAGTATGATATAATCACAATGTACTTATAGTATAGCATAATATAGCTATACTATAGTATTACTATGAAATAATTTTAATACAGGAGTGATTAAATGGGACAGGAACACGAAATGGGAATACAAAATGGGAAAACAACTGATTTTATTCAACAACTGATTATACACTGAATTAGGTAGGGTTCTTACAACATACAAATTGTTCATTCAAACTGGGATGGGGAGCATTTTCTCCCTGAGGCCTGAGGGGAGGGTGAAGTTAGTGGAACTTGAGAAGTAGCTGCAGGTAGAGGACCTCTAGGCAGGAACTCAGGCTGTCAGTAAAAGGGCCTAACCATCCTTTGACTCACTCTCCCCTCCTCACCCACTGATCTGTTGGTGCCTCCCATTAGAAGGGCCCAGTCAATGGACAAGCAAATCCATTGTTGCTACTCATATGGGTCAGCCTCCCAGGGTAGAAGAGGAAGTTAGAGAGTAGATCCGAGAAAGTATCCAGCAAAAGTATCAAAGTGAATGGCAATGATGGTAACAACTACTAAAAGGAATCAGTGAAGGGAATGACCACATATGGAAATTCTCAGGAAAGACTTCATATAAGGGATGGCACTGTAACTGAACCTTGGAGGATTTGACTAGACAGTATGAGGAGGGCATTATAAGGGACAGAAAGGCATGAGGAAAGGCATGGAAATGAAATGTCTCAAATGGAGTCTAGGATTCTTTGAATATAAGAGGAAATATGCTTAGATAGGCACAGTGAAAGCAGTATATGATTAGCTTTTTAAAAATCAATTTGAGGTGTTGGGATTTTATCACCAGAACAACTGGGAAGCAGTAACTCTGGAAAAACTGAAGCTATATGAAGAATGCTTTTAGTACGCCTGTGCCTTTGTACACCTTGTTTTTTTCTGGCTGAGATACCTTCCTCAGTTGTTGGTCCATTCCTAGAAATATAGTAAAAGGATACCCATTCCTGAAAGTGTTAATTGACCAGATGACTGGATACAATAAAGGCAAACAGTGATGCAAGGAATAGATCCACATATCCATGTTTCAAGCAGTGTTTATCATTATTATAAAAAAAATCACTGATAATTTGGCTAACTTTAAAATGAAAAATAAGATAGATATTTAAGAAACTGTTACTAGCTATTCAAACTCACAAAAACAATGAGGCAGTCCATGACAGTTATTTCTCTATTTCTTTGTAGTTATATTTTTATTTATTGATACACTGAGGGGCTTAAAATATATCTTAAGCCTACCAAATTTGATGCCTTCCTTGAAATAGTATTACATAAAACTAATCTACTATTAGTGTATTATTTTTATTTATTTATTTATTTTTATTTCAGAGTATTACAAGGGTACAAATGCTTTGGTTACATGAATTTCCTTTGCACCACCTGAGTCAGAGCTACAAGCATGTCCATACCCCAGATAGTGCACACTGCATCTGTTAGGTGTAAATTTACCCATTCTCTCCTCCCCCTCCCACCTGCCCAACATGCTATGAATGTTACTTCCCATATGTGCACATAAGTGTTGATTGATTTGTACCAATTTAATGGTGAGTACATGTGGTGTTTGTTTTTCCATTCTTTGATACTTCACTTAAGAGAATGGGCTCCAGCTCCATCCAGGATAAGGGGATGGAAAAAAATGTTCCATACAAATAGAAACCAAAAGTGAGCAAGTATAGCCATTTTAATATCAGATAAAATAGACTTTAAATGAACAACATTAAAAAAAGGCAAAGATGGTCATTATATAATGGTAAGGGGAGCAATTCAACAAGAAGACATAACAATCCTTAATATATATGCACCTAACATAGGAGATCTCAGGTTCATAAAGCAAATCTACTAGATCTAAGCAAAGAAATAAATGGTAGCATCATAATTGCCAGGGACTTTAACACCCCACTGAGAGAAGTAGACAGATCATTGAAGCAGAAAATCAATAAAGAAAAACTGAACTTAAACAAGACTCCAGAACAAACAGACCTCACAGACATTTACAGAACCTTCTACCCAAAAACTACTGAATATGCATTCTTCTCATTAGCACATGGGAAGACTGATTTTCCAAGACTGATCATATCGTAGGCCACAAAATGAGTTTCAGCAAATTCAAAAACATTGAAATCATACCATGTATCCTCTCAGACCACTGTGGAATAAAAATAGAAATCAATTACAAGAGACAAACTCCAATCTACACAAACTCATGGAAATTAAACAAACTGCTGCTGAATGATCCTTGGGTCAATGACAAAATTAAGATGGAAATCAAAAGATTCCTCAAACTGAATGACAAAGGGGACATAAGCTATAAAAATCTATTGGATACAGTAAAGGCAGTCCTAAGGAAAAATTCATAGCATTAAATGCCTGTATCAATAAAACAGAAAGATGACAAATTTATAACCTAAGGTCACATCTCAAGGAACTAGAAAAAGAAGAGCACACCAAACACAAAGCCAACATAAGAATAGAAATAACAAAGCTCAGAGCAGAACTAAATGAAATGGAAACAAACAAACAACAAAAACAATACAAAGGATCAATGAAACAAAAAGTTGGTTTTTTGAAAAAGATAAACAAAACTGATAGACCACTAGCCAGATTAACTAGAAATAGAAGAGAAACAACTCAAAAAAGCTCAATCATAAATGTAAAAGGAGACATTACCATTGATACCACAGATATACAAAAGATCATCCATGAATAATATAAAAATCTGTACAAAGAAAACCTAAAAATTGTAGAGGAAATGGATAAATTCCTGGAAACACACAACCTCCCTAGCCTGAATCAGGAAGAAATAGAAATCTTAGACCAATAATGAGCAGTGAGATTGAAGCAGCAATAATAATAAAAATAAAAACTACCAAAAAAAGAATAGCCCCAGAGCAATGGATTCACAGTTGCGTTCCACCAGACCTACAAAAACTGGTACTTATCCTACAGAAATGATTCCATAACATTGAGAAGGAGGTAACCCTCCCTAACTTATTCTATGAAGCCACTATCATTGTGATATCAAAGCCAGGAAAGGACACAACAACAAAAAAAGAAAACTACAGACTAATGTCCATTATGAACATAGATGTAGAAATCCTCAAAAAATACTAGCAAACTGAATTCAACAACACACAGAAAGAGAAGTCACCATCATCGAGTGTTTCATCCCAGGGATGCAAGCATGGTTCAACATATGCAAATCAAAAACCATGATTTACCACATAAACAGAAGCAAAAACAAAGACCATCTGATCATCTCAATAGATGCAGAAAAAGCATTTGATAAAATCCAGAACTCTTTCATGATAAAAACCCTCAAAAAACTGGGCATAGAAGGAACATACCTTAAAATTATAAAAGCCACATATGACCAACCCACAGCCAGCATCATACTGAATGGAGAAAATATGAAAGCATCCCTGAAGTCTTGAGCCTCTCAAAGTCATCCATGAAGGTTGGAATCAATTTCCTCCAAACTCCTGTTAACATGAATATTTTGACCTCCTTCCATGAATCACAAATGTTCTTAAAGACATCTAGAATGGTGAACCCATTCCAGAAAGTTTTCAATTTACTTTGCCCAGATCCATCAGAGTAATCATTACCTATGGCAGCTATAGCCTTACCAAATATATTTCTTAAATAATAAGACTTGAAAGTTGAAATAATCCTTGATCTATGACCTGCAGAATAGATGTTTTATTATCAGGCATGAAAACAACATTAATCTCTTTGTACATCTCCATCAGAGCTATTGGGTGGCCATGTGCATTGTCAATATTTTGAAAGCAATCTTTTTTCTAAACAGTAGGTCTCAACACTGGGTTTAAAATATTCAGTAAACCATACTATAAACAGATATGCTGTCATTCATGCTTTGTTTTTTTCATTTCTAGAGCACAGGCAGAATAGATTAAACATAATTCGTAGGGGCCCTAGATTTGTGGAGTTGTAAATGAGCATTGGCTTCAACTTAAAATCACCAGCTCCATTAGCCCCTAACAAGAGAGTTAGCCTGTCCTTTTAAGCTTTGAAGCCAGGCATTGACTTCTCTCTACCTATAAAAGTCCTGGATGGCATCTTCTAACAATAGAAGGCCATTTTGTCTACATTAAAAATCTGCTGTTTAGAGTATCCACCTTTATCATCTTAGATCTTAGGTAGCTTTTTTGTATAGGTTGCTGAAGCTTCTCCATCAGCACTTGCTGCTTTACCTTGCACTTTTATGTTTTAGAGATCATGTCTTCCTTTAAACCTCATGAAACAACCCCTGACATCTTCCAACTTTTCTTCAGCAACACCCTCACCTCTCTCAACCTTCATAAAATTGAATAGACCTAGGGCCTTACTCTGGACTAGGCTTTGATTTAAGGCAATGTTATAGCTGGTTTTATCTTCTATCTATACCACTAAAATTTTCTCCATAGAAGCAATAAGGCTGTTTTACTTTCTTGTCACTTGAGTGTTCACTGGAGTACCACTTTTAATTTTTTTCATGAAATTTTCCTTTGCATTCACAACGTGGCTATTTGGCACAAGAGGCCGTGCTTTCAGCCAACCTCAGCTTTCAACATGCCTTCCTCACTAAGCTTAATCATTTCCACCTTTTGATTTACAGTAAGAGACATCGAAGTGAGGTATCACAAGAATGGAAGAATAGGGATCACATGTACTCACCATCAAATTGGCACTAACTGATCAACACTAAGGTACTCACATGGTAGTAATATTCTTTGGGGGTAGGGGGGTTGGGGGTGGGTAAACTCACAACTAATGGACGCAGTGAGCATTGTAGGGGGGAAAGGGCATGGCTTAATTCATGGTTCGGGTATGGCAAAGTCATACCATGTAACCAAACTGTTTATACCCCCATAATATCCCGAAGTAAAAAAAAAAAAAGAGAGAGAGAGAGACGTGCAGCTCTTCTTTTCATTTTAATACTTAGAGCCCATTGTAGGGTAATTAGTTGGCCTAATTTTAATACTGTTGTGTCTCGTGGAATAGGGAGGCCTGAGAAGGAGAAAGAGGGGAAAATAGCCAGTCACTAGAACATTCAGAACATACACAACATTTGTCAATTAAGCTTGCCATCTTATATAGGTGTGATTCATGGCACCCTAAAACAATTACAATAGTAACAACAAAGATCACTGATCACAGATCACGGTAACAGATGTAATCATAATGAAAAAGTTTGAAATGTTGTGAGAATTACCAAATATGACACAGAGACATGAACTGAGCACATGCTGTTAGAAAACTTGCTCAATGTAGGGCTGCCACAAGCATTCAATTTATAAAAATATCGGCAAAGTACAACAATGTGAAGCCCAATAAAATGATGTATGCCTGTACATATTTTGGAATCATTTCTCCTCAATTTTTTCATTACTGATTTCTTGTTCTACCTTGAATAACACCATTTTGGAATCCTTCTATCTTCAACTGATCAATTAATTCTCTTATCTATTAAGAGGACCCAGTACCACAAATTAAATCATATGTAAACCAAATTAATAAAATAGAAGATGAACTTTAAGACATGATTAGTGAAATGTAGCCATCTGAGAGCATTATTTATATCATAATATTGTGCCTGTCACAGAACCCTCCTAATTTTACATCCTGAAGATACTATTTAAAGCCTCCAGAAATTTCAGATAAAGGAGGCTAGAGATGACAAGTAATTAAGCATCGATCAATGAAATGAGCAGGAAATATTTATTGACAGAATTCTATGCACAATACGCCACAGGAAGGAATGTGCCTTGTGGGTGCCATAAAAGAGTATCTCTAGTGAAGTCAATGAACTTGTAATGAACTTGCAATGCAGTTGGAGAGATGACCTTCAGGCCCATCCATGCGTGCTCGCACATGCAGTTACTCAATAATATAAGACAATATGTAAAGGACAAATGTAATAGCCTATAGATCACAGACTCTATGCTAATAGGATTCTGAAGAATGGAATTTTAATGCAACCATGTTCAGGGAAAGTGCCATAGAGGAGCAAAACCTTAACTGTAACTTGGAGGATAAACAGGATTGATAATGACCTAATGATGAGAGAGAAGAAATTTCAGGACAAGGAGTGGTCTTAAGCCAAAGTGGGGAGGTCAGAATACACCAGAAGGATTGGGAAAGGGTAGGAAGGGCATCTCTGTAGTTAGCCAAGTTATGATGACTCTGATCAAGTTGCAAAGGGAAGCTGGGGCCAGAATGTGAGGGCTCTGAACACCAAATGACCAAATAAAGACATTATGTTGAAAACAATGGGGAATCATTGGAGGTTTCAGGGCAGAGGAGTGAAACAACAAAAGTGGCATTTTAGAAATATAAATCTCACACCACTGAATTTTACATCCTTTCCAAGACAGAATTAGGAAACTAAATTGCAGCAACCCAGGAGAAGCCTTATCTATCCCCTCTTTGATGGAATTTCTTGTCATGAAAACACATAAAACATTTCTAATTTAACTTCACGAATCCTTTTATTTAAGAAGAAAATAACTCCACTACACACAAGGAAAATAAATTCAGCCCCATTGCTTGTAAAAACCGTCCCAAGGATTTATTAAATAAATTTGCTGATTCTATTTGTAATATTGTATTAAATTGGATAGGGGTAGAGAGGGATTGTAGTTTCAGTTTAGGAAAAAATTAAACACTCGGAATGCTTTGTTAAATTCTTAAATTCCTACTCTAAAGGATAAATAGAGACTTTCAGAGCATGAGAGGGAATTAGGATCTCTCCAGAAATATAAGTTCAAGGATTATTATTAGTGGTGATAAGAATTATTATTATAGTATTATGATGTCACATCTATTAGATCACACATCTATTACTGCATTAGACCTATAATATTTTTCTGTGGGAAATGAGTCTTTCAGATAGTACTCCCATTTCTAGGATAGGAATACAAGAGTATTGTACTAATCCCTTCAAAAATCGAAAATCAAAAGTCAAAGCAAACAAAAGATTAAGGACACATTCAGCCTTTGCATATTTTCAAAACATTTGAAGATGCTACTTATTTAAGTACTGAAACAAGAACCTTGGTTTTTATTGCCAATTGTAGCATCAATAAAGTGGGGCAGAGCAAGAGACTTTACTGTTCTGTGATACTACCTGTAGAAGGCAAGTGAAGTAGAGAAATGAGCAATTATCTAAAGGTGATTACACTCATGTACACAGTCAATCAGAATAATTCAAATACCCTAGCCGCTTTTTGGTATGTTCAAATGGTGGATGTTAAGATTTGAATTATCAAAACAAGTGACACAGCTTCTCAATTCATGTGCCATATACAGGGATATAATCAGGGTCAATTTATTCATCTGTAAAGTGGGGATCATTACATTTATATATCAACCAACCTTGGAGTGATTAAAGCAATAAATCTATCTATAAGAATTCAAATGCCTTTGGTAGAAATTAGTCAAATATGGCTAGTCCAGGTTTCTTTATAGTAACAGCAATTAAGCAATATGTTATACAGAGTATATTTGATCCATGAGTTCTCAGTCTTCTGATTTCACCAAGTTTTGACTGCCACAAAGCAAAGACAACATATGAGCAGTGAACAATCACATGCTCATGCTAAAAAAAGGAATCCTAATGGTTTGGGAACCTTTTTGAGTTTTACAAAAAAGTACAAAACAAGAATGCATATATGTTTGTGTGTGTGTGTGCACATGCACATGCCTGTGTGCACTCACACAGAAGAGGCAATATCCAAATGGAGAAGAGAGTTATAAATAGATCTGTATCATAAATTTGCACAAAGTGATTTAATGGTTACATTTGGACATACTTATAAAGAAAAATGCTTAACTATTGGGTCTCACTCTTCAAAATAAACAACATACTTTGTACATTTCCTCAGCATTGTCTCAGAGATCGACATTAATCTATTTCTTCTCAGAAATTATATGACTAGGGAAAAGATAAAAATCTGCGTTTGATTGGGTGCTATGTGCTTAAGCCCTGGTTTAGCTGTAAATCATTTGCAAAGATCATTCCTTGGTAGGTGAGTGGAGTTGCTATTATGGAGTGTTAATACATTTGCAGTGAAGTGTTGCTGGGGGTAGGAGGTGTTAGACATTGATCAGGAGCTTAAGAGATGAGCTATTTATTTTTGCTGTTATAAGAGAAAAGTTTCTATAATAAAACAACGATTCTGCTTCTCTGTCAAGAAATACAATTGTATGACATAAAAGTTCTCTTCAATAAACAAAGAACAGGCTGTTATTGAGAAATGTAAAAATTACAATAGAATATATATCCCTATAGCAGCACGGCAGCCTTTAACTCAATTGGAACTTGCAGTGTGACAGCTTTTAAAGGAAGGGACATATTCTATGGGGAGGATCTCAGATATACTTTTCAATTCCCTAGACTGCACTAGTTCATATCCTATAAAAATGGTTCTACATTAGTACACAATGCCAGTAAATCACACACTTAAACAACAGCATGAAAGGAGCCCAGCTCGGGGGGAGAATTGCTTTATGTGGCATGGTTTCAATCAAACGCATGGCTCAAATGAAGCCGATTCTGAGGAATATGGAAACTTTATGTACTGTTTGATAGGAAAATGGGCACAGCTTCTAAACTGGGAGCTTCTAGTTCTGTTCCAAGAACAAGTATAATCAATTCTTAAATGTTTTTTGTAACGGTGTATACCTAACCAAGCTGTTTACATTATAGGGAAGTGTTAAGTTTAATTCTCTGTTTTATTGGGAAGTTTGCTCACTGTTAACACTAATTTTAATAAATTTTAAGTAATTTAAAAATAAGCAGTAATCCTTGCAGAAAGGTTGCAGTAACAATTCTCTAACGATTCATTTTTCTCTGTTTTATTTGTATGAGGTGAGCAAAATTGCTTACTCTTTGCTGCCTCAGACACTTTAGTGGCATGGGACTAGGCAGAGACAAAAACTGATAATAATAAATCAATCAATACTATGGATTGGTTCTAATTTCCAGTACCTCAATCTTATCCCCTCTTTGTCTTTTATGTTAATGATCTGCCTTCCTTGTAGGAGGTTTTCTCTCAGATAGTGGCCAGAGCAGGTGTTAATGAGGTTAGTGCTTTAATTCAAACTATTAATACAAGACTAGGTAGGCTAGAGGCAAAATCTAATTCCATGCTATTGGTTCACAAAAGGGATGCTACTATACACAAGTAACAACAAAAGTAACAAAGAGTACATGTGCTACTGAAGAGGGGTCAGGAGGATTCAATATTGGTACAGTGGGCAGCACAAAATGCAAGGTTAAAAAATAAGAAAGATTGAGAACCTGAGAGATGTAACTGATTAAGTAGCTTTGATTTAATGAATATTCATCTTGTAATCTTTTAATAGTAATATCTGCCCCTAATATCTATCCATTTATATAATCACCAGAAATATCTACTAAAATTTTTCACTTGACTTTCTCAAAAAGTTCAGTCACTCTCCACTGTTTTACAACTCAAACTTCTACAGCGTAACAATTACAACAATAGTAATAACTAGTTATTGTGTTTTTCCTATGTGCCAGAGATTGTTTTAAGCACTTTACATATATTAACTTATAGCAACTATTTGAGGTAGGTACTCTTATGCTCTTTTATAGACAAGGAAAATGAAGCACGGAGACGTTACGTAACTTACATAAGGTCACAAAGCTAAAAGGTGGTAAAGGTGGAATAAAATGGCCCAGATCCTCCTTTTCTAGCGTTTTCTTCCCTTATGTTATAGCTACGATTTCTTAAGCAGCTATAACGTTGCAGAACCTGGGCTAGATGCTTTACAATCATCGTTTAATCCTAACAACCACTTTACCTAGCCAGGTATTATATCCATTTTTACACGTGAAGAAATTGGTTCAGAGAAGATTAAAAATTTCCCTGAAGACAGCCAGCCAGTCAGTTAGGAGCAAAATCGTATTTGAATTCAGTTTTTTCTGACTCCTAAGCCTAGCCCTGTCCAGGTGCCACAAAGCCTCTCCCCTAGCTTCTCTACTTCCTATTTTCAAACTTACTCTTTACTTTCCTGCTTTTGTGACCATGGTTCTCCTGTGGTGAAATCCATCAATCCTTCCCTGCAATTCTCTTTCTAAAATAGAATTCAATGGTTAAACAAAGCCAGGGAAAAAAGCAGGAGGAAAAACTACACAATTGGTTTGCTTCTCCTCATCATTTTCCAACTTAATTTCCAACTAGACACTTTCTCTTTTTGGTCTGCTTTATTGTTCTTATTATACACAAGTACATTCATGTTTTGTCATCTTTTTAATACCAGAAATACATATTTCTATGGTTAAAATGGAGTGGATCATGACATTTTCTCTAAATCCATGTTTACTCCTTATAATTAAGAAAAAAACCTTAGGAAGATAATCTGTGTTAAAATTGTGCAAAGTTGGTCATTATTAAGCATCCATGGTTGTATTAGTTGCGTATGGCTGTTGTAACAAATTATCACAGACTGACTGGCTTAAAACAACCCAAATTTATTATTCGGTTTGTCAGAAGTCTAAAAGTTGGGTCTGATGGGCTAAAATCAAGGTGTTAGCAGAGCTTGTGTTCCCTTCAAAGGCTGTAGGGGAGGACTCATTTCCCTGACTTTTCCAGCATTTAGAGCCTGACTGCACATCTTGGCTCTTGGCCCCATCCTTCATCTTCAAAGCCAGTAGTGTAGCATTGTCTAAGGGGTGGGGGACCTGTGGCCTTGGGCCCACATGTGGCTTTCTGGATCCTTGAGTGCAGCTTTTTGACTGAATCCAAATTTTTCAGAATAAATCCTTTTAATAAAAGGATTTCATACTATGTAAGATAACATATTCACAGGTCCCAGGGAGTAAGATATGGGAATTTTTAAGGAGGGCATTATTAAACCAACCACAATGGTTCCTGCAGTTATTTAGCATTAAACTGCTTGTCACAATGTGACATACTGCTTTGGGTGGGTTCAGTATTATGTGAGAGTCAGTCACAAAGGTTACAAAATCCCACCATCTAGAAACTACAGGAGGCAAATAACTGTGAGATGTTGCTCTTTGTGGCAGATCTGTTTTAATCAAAGGCCTCCAGAGATGCATTCTTGTGTCTTCTTGGGGGGGGGGGGGGGGGGGGGGGGGGGGGGGGGGGGGGGGGGGGGGGGGGGGGGGGGGGGGGGGGGGGGGGGGGGGGGGGGGGGGGGGGGGGGGGGGGGG
>CAUYRT010104245.1:0-87063 GCA_963574885.1 Lepilemur ruficaudatus | reverse complement strand
TAATCCACTAACAAAGTGCTTCCAGTTGAGCCTGCCAGTCAATAATGGCCCAGCAGACAGCTTACAGTAAGCCGGCCATTTCCCCTTTAAAACGCCAGTGTCTTCTTAGGGCTCACATTCCTGATGAGAATATAGCACTGGCTCAATGAATAATATATGGGAGGCACACTCCACCCCAAACGATTGCTATTTTTTTAAAAAAAAAATGAAAACCAAAAATGGAGGGGAACGTAGGAATTAGATACATTTTATGAGATACATGTGTTTATTACCAACTCTTGCCCCAAAAATTAGCTTGAAGATACTCTCAACAGTAGGGTAAATTAATTTCAGGTTTGACAATCTTTTCTTCCAATTGGGCTGCCGGACCCATTCAGAGCTTTAGCTAACACTCCAACACCTGATTGTATTTGACTTTTGTTTCTTTAACTATGGCATTAACCTGGTTCTGGCCTCAATCATTAGGATTTCAATGCGGGCCCAATCAAGGAAAGGTGTTATATGATGCGCTTATGTCGCCATCTAGTGTCCGAACCTATCAGTGCAGCTCTGTAGCTGGCAACTGAGCAAAAAATAAATTGGATTTTCCTTTATTTTTAAATTCCTGTACTAATTTGAGTTTACTTGGCATGCACTGTTCGCCATGACAACAAAGTAAACGTTTCATTGCCACCAGGTCAATGAAAAAAATAAGTCTGAACCTATGCCTAGTAAGTGCTGCTTTTGGCTGTAAGGTAGGCAAATGTTTTGTTTTTTTATTTCTGCGAGACTAGGCCAGTATGCCAGGACGATAGCTTTGGAGCTTGGGTATTAAAATATTCTGGAGGCAGTTTGCAGAAGGCAGAAAGGGAGAGAAAAAAAAAAACATGATCTTTTAAAAGCTAAAAGGGACTCGAGCAATGGAAATGAACCGTCTCTTAGAGATGCAGGACTGAGGGCCAGAAGGGCACAGTGCTTCGTAGGGTCACATAGCTGCAGAATCGCAAGGTGGGCTTTAGACCACCGCCTATCTAGGGTGATCAATGTACTGTTTTTAACTTCAGGTATTCTTGAACAGGGATAAGAAAGAGGCAAATAAAAAAACCAAGAAGGATCTCAAGATTACTACAATTAAAAAAAAAAAAGAAAACAGCAAGTCATCTTAAAGAGTTTTAGTATTAATTTAAATTGCAAGGCTAAAAGATTTTATAGTTTACAAAAAGAGCATTCTGAATTTCAAAAATGGAAAGTTCTGTTCATTGGTCTGGGTTTTATCAGGTTATTTTTGAGACAAGTAGGTTCTTGACCTCTTTTTGAAAATGGACTGCTTAGAAATCTAATAAAACCTGGGAAATGAACCAACAAGAATAAAAGTTTGCGGTCAGTGGCGGGGAGGAGTCTCCCAGCAAGGCCTGAGTAAAGAGAAGAATGAGGGGTGGAGGGGGTGGGAGGCATATCGCCAGTGATTCACATTCCCAGAAACCCTCACATTTTGACTATGAACCTTCTTTTTCAAATGAGGTTACACATACACTCATGAAAACGCACTCTGAGGATTGAAGAACGTAAAGCACTCGCCAGACAACCTTAATCTTGTGACCCGTGATTGGACCAAATTACCTGAAACACACTCTGAGTTAGTATTTTTAATAAACACTGTAAATATCCTATTTTTGGCACAGTCATATTACATTATATTGATTTGCATTAAAAGTGCTCACTTACTATAGTTAATAGTTAAAAATAAACTGCTTTGCTAGCCCTCTTTAGGCATTTCTATTTTTCAATCTACCCGGAGCCTAAAGAAATCAAGGCCTCTCTCCCCTTCTGAGAGGGCAGGGGTCTGGTTCAAGGTTGGAGTGAAGCCCGTTTATGTCGGGGCCCATAGATCTCAGGTTAACATCCCCTGATCTGTGCTTCTTCTTGTTCCTGTAGTCTCAACGATGCAAAAAATGAGTGGTGATATTATCATAAAAAGATAAAAGGCTTGAAGGAAAGAAATTTAAATAGTGTCAGAGTAAGCGAGTGTGTCTCAGGGAAGTTGTCAGTAAGCCTGGCTTTTGGTGCCTTAACAAGAGGCAAGAAGCCAATTCTAGGCTTTAAGTGTATTCCCATCCACCGTGTCAGCAGATAACACTCCCAGTGTTATTATTCTCTTCTGGCAGCTATCTGCTGAAACACTGAGCTGGCACTCTCGGCCCGAAGGCTGAACAACATGCAGCAACAGATTTCTCTTAGGGGAAGAGCAAAGATTGTTCCATTTTGTTCTTTGTTATCTTCAAGCGTTATAACACATCAACACATACATTAGGCAACTTGTGAAACTGATAAAATGCATTTTAGCCTCTGTTTCCTGTTCCCTGCTTTAGCACACCCCTATAGCTAAATGCCAAAGGGTATAGTGTCAAAAACATGATTTTAATTTTGACATAATGTGATCACTCCCTACATCCTCACCCTAAGTTTCCTCTCCCCTCAAGCAGAGATTGCCTTTATGCTGACTGTCTTTGCTATCAGGGAGGGAATTGATCTCGTAAAGTTGCTCGTACTAAGCTGTGCATTCATTGTGTTATGGGCCCAGAGGACTCCTGCGTTACCACCATCATCATAATAGCGAATGTTTACGGAGGCCAACCCTCACGTCCTCACCACGGTCATTACCCTGCTTCCAGCTCTGCCTGAGCGTCTGTGTGACTTTGGACAGGTGACTCGATGTCTCTGAGCCAGGGTGAAATGGTGATAAGAAGAAGACCTGCCTCCCAAGTGTGTTGTGCAGATTGCATATTATGATATTTATGATGCACGGAAGAACTCTGGCACATTCTCTGGCTCTTAGTGAGTACTCAATAAATGCCATTAGGGTCCATGATAGTGGTAAAGGCAGTTGCATTCGTTGTTGTTTGGACTCTGAGTGAGGCATAAAAGAATTATAAAGAATGCCCAAACACTGGGATTCGATTCTACTTCCAAAATCTTTACTCTTCTTAATATGAAATTTCAAGTTAAGACTATTGCTGTTATAAATGTATTTTTTATTCATAGGGGAATTTCAGGGCTTTGGTGGGAGAGATGGGGTGGCAGAATGAGAAACTGAAAATAATCAGTATCCCAATTGTTAAAAATGAAAATACCACTGTCTTTTGCCAGACAAGGTTATTTTCCTGGTACCCATCCATCCATACCACATGGGTTTACTAAGTGCCTTATGTTGTGTCCAGCGCTGTGCTAGGTAGTTGAAATGCAAACCAGCTGTGATACAATCTCTGAATTCAAACACTCACATGCAAACACACTCAAATGCAAAATCATACCAGTGGAAAAAAAATATTGCAAAGTTATAGAATCTTGGGCACTGCCTTTTATTTGCAGAAATGTGCCTGATGCTATGTTTAGCCTTTGGTCCTACATAGTTCACATATGATTTAGAAAAGCCACTTAACCTCCCGTGGCCTCTGCTTCTATATCTATAAAACAAAGCTGTTTCCCCTTAGAGAGATACCCGTGACCGATGACAATATAAAGATCAAATACAGCTGTCAAATCTTCAGACATGCTAGGAAGTAATTTGCTGTGTAAGAAACAGAGCAAGAAGGCAGCAAACAGCAATCTTTCTTGTTAACGTAACGCCTAGCAAGAAAGAATTGGGATTAGACTTGCATCATCTTAAAGTTGAAAGGGGAGATTCTTCCGGGTCATCCACTCCAGCCCCAGATTCGGCTAAAAGTTTGAGATGATAGCAAACGTTCGGTCAACTCATTTCTCTCACAGTTCCCTGAAAATATTCTTGAACTCCACTGTCATAAGACACAAATGAAAGCCAGAGCTATCAACACGGTGCCTCTGAACAGAAGTCTATAGGAAAAAGTTCTTCTAAGTCAACTAGCATTTTGAGATCTGGTCTTTTAAAAAACAATTACACTGCTCTAAAAAAAAAAAAAAAAAAAAAAGCACTGCTCTTCAGGTATAAAGGCAACATTATTGACTGTATTCGTAGGGTCTAAAGCTTGTGGGGCGTGTAATGTGTGTGTGTGTGTCTGCGTGTGTTTGTCGGAAAGTACACATTTCTGTAGATATGGATGTGAAGTACTTTTTAAATTTCTGTTCAAAACAAGGAAAATTTTCTGGAAAAAATAGTCAAAGTTGGTGTACAATTTGGCTATGAAGTCAAGTCAAGCCAACTCCCACCTATGTGTTTAAAACTGTAATCTCATCAGTATGAAGCCTAACCAACAGAAATATAGACTGTATTTCTTAAAATGGATTGCCAAATAAGGAAAAACATAGAATACAGCTGCCCAACTATCAAACAACTGGTTCCAGTAAATGCACATGCACTATTTTAGGAATAGCTATAAAAAACACGAGGCCTCCCCTCCCCTCCTCCTATAGTCCTTTCCCTGCAGCCTGTTTAACCACATGGTACAATATTATTCACTGTATGATGGATTATACTTGTCGCCATAGTCCTCATTATGTGTGCTCTATGCAGCATGTAATGTATCTCTTAGTAAAGGAGTAGCGTAATTTGTAGGACAGTAATTATCAACTTTTTATCTCCTACCATTTTTCAAATGACTTCTTTGTTTTCATTCTAAAATATGCCACAGATACAAGCAGTATGAAATCAGAATAGGCTTAGGTGTTAAGTTCAAAAACATTTATTTTAAAAAATCACTCTGAGCTTGCAATAATATAAAGTCTTTAAAATGAACTTTAATTTTTTTCTGAATAGTTTTACATATGTATAAATGGAATTTGTTGAACCCCTTGAAGTAACTTCCAGGAAATAAGAGTTTAAAAGTCCTGGTGTGATGAGAAGGAATGGGTTTTTTGGAAGCAGGCAGAACAGGGTTTAAAAGAGGTACCTACTACCAGCTGTATGATCATGAGCAAACACTTGGCTCATTGTTGCTGGCAATGCCACTGATCCCTTTTTTGAAAGCTTGCTTCTCCCTGCTAGTGGGAGGGGAATAGGAGAAGGTGAAGGGATACCAGGAACTCCAAGCACATTTGTCCCTGGAGATTGATAATCAGTTCCTTTAAAAACCCGCCCTCCTGCTTTACGAAGTAGCTACACCTTTCAAAGAATGATGAATGGGGCAAAGTGAATGAACAGGCTGCTTCATTCAAAATACCTCCCATCGTGTTCCAGTGACTCAGCACAGTCACTTTGGTGTAGCGATTGTTTGTCGAAGACATTTTTCACAACTAAATCCAAACATGTCATACTCGTAGGTTGAAATGAATCTTACCAGTGGCATCTCCAGATGAGAAACAGCAAGAAGAAAGAAGGGCAAAGACCAAATAACAAATGGAAAAATTTAGCTGAAGGAGCAAAACTGAGTTATTTTATTAGAGGACTTGAGAAGTCAAAGCTGGGAACTGCAGGTATGCTCTGAATGCTCTGAATGCTACGTTTTTCCTTGCCTTTTGAGTTACTTGCAAGAAAGCCATAGGACAGGGATCATTTTTCATTCATCTTGGTAACCCCCAGCAGGTAGTACGAGGTCTGCCATATAGAAAGATGATCAATTAATGTTTGTTGAATTAAATTGCAGGAACAAAAGCGATATCCTCAGAACGGCTCAGGAAGAAGTTGTTAAAAGGCTGACAGGGTCACATCAGATCAAGCTGTTAGTTGGGAATATAAGGTAATTGATTCCAGTTTGTTTCTCAAAACATTAGTTCTACATGCTAGCAGGGACCTTTTCATTTGGTCAGGTCCCAGAGAAATAACCTGACTGCAAAAACCAGCCTCTCTTAACCCACCGCTTCAAAGAGGTAGTTCAAGTACTCGATGTGGGGTCAAACTGAAATGGAAAACAGAGAAACCATTAAAAGGAACTCTCCTGAAAGAGTAAGAGATCAGAGTTTCCATTTTCAAACTTTCGCTGACATCAGTTTCTTAAAAGACTCATGTCTGTGCCGGTGGCCAAATTAATAAAATTAACAAATAAAACTGACCCTAACTGCCAGACAATTCCACATAAAGTTGTCTGTTTTAATTACTGCAATGATCCTGAACTATTCCTTGTGGAAAGAATAAAAAAGCCTCCAAGAGGTTAAGTAACCGGCAGCAGAGCACACCAAATCTGTCTAAACCCAAAGCCCGTTTTAACTACACCAGATTTATTTAGGAATGTAGTTCATTTTATTAAACATGCTCCTATGTACCCAATATTTGGGTTTGTCCTCACACAGACCAACAACACATTGCAACCATAGATTACCACCACTGTATCTCTAACCCTAGTGCAGTGCCAGGCACAGAGAAAGCACTCCATCAGCACTTGTCAAAGAATTGTTATAATGAACAAGCAAATGAATGAACAAATGAGGAAACAAACTATTCAATTAGGAAAACAGCATCCAGAAATTTCAGCTGGATACAGCAAGAGTGTGATCTAGGAGTGTGGCGTATCTAATTTTCTTTACTCCCGAAATGTTGATTCCAAATGGGAAAATGATTCAAGGATTCCAAATACAGGGGTGGGGGAAAGTTTGTGAACACAGCATCAGAGAACTGAAACTTCATGAATCCAAAAGGATGAGTAACATCAACATATATACTTATGTTCCAGAATTTAGAAGCTTGTAGAAATAAGAAATTGTTTCCAGGATAAGAATCTCCCTCAGAACAATAAAATCCTAGTTTTTGTCTTCCTAAAAGTGCTTAGATGCTGGAAAATATATGATGTATTCTAAAAAATATTTTTTCAAGGTACTGAACAATTCTAATCCCTCTATTTTATGCATCAGTCACTCTGCATGCTTTCCAAAAATGTGCATGGGGTGGGGTGTGGGGTCAGAAAGCCTGGTAATGGTTGACCTACATGGACACACATCCTGGGCACAAGATTTAAGGGGATAAAGCACACAATTCAAATACGAAATGGGAAACACCGCCTTTTTACTGTATAACGTGGATTTGCACGGTTTCTGCCAAGGAAATTGCATGTTACCTTTACAGACAATGATCCGAACCTCAAGCACATCTCACAGTTACCCTAGGGTCTCTCAAAATGACAGGTTGGTACCGATGCAATGTGCAGTTCCAGTGGCTGCCAGCAGACATCAGACAATTGTTTGAAACGGAGCCAGTGTTGTACATCTTCCTGATAAATCTGGTTGCCATTCATCAGGAAAAAGAATGCCTATGAACAACTGGAGTGACACAAGAAAAGATTTATGTATCTGATAGAAACTGGATTCAACCTGCTGTCTCCCGACCAACCGCTTGAATTTTTCATGTATTTAAATGAAGTCTTGAGAGTAGTTACACACATCTGCGTTGTTGAAGTGCCATCATATTGGACACAGAAGCTACAATTGCCTCCTAGATAAGACATTTAATAAAATCATAAATTAAGTTGAAAAATTAATAAATAAGCTAGGGATAGAGAAGTCCTGAATGTCTTATTTGCACCAAAGAGAGTAGGCAAATGCATCCCTTGCATTGCCATTTTGTTCAAGGACATTTATACCTATAATTGTAAAGAAAGAAAGAGACACAACTGCCCAATGAAGTGACAAATGGAGTACATGTTGAGGACATTAGTGAGTCACAATAATAAAAACCCACTCCCTCCAAAAAAAAAACCAGATCACCTGCAGAGCCACTGGCCAATCTGAGTCAATACACAGTTCTGCCCCAGAGGCCCACGTAGTAATGATAATTAAGGTTGTTGGGGTCCAATAAGATAAGCATTGAGCTCCTTTAAAATCCCTCTTCTCCTCCATGTCTCCTATTATCATTGATTGACTCAAATACTTACATATCTATTTGTACAAGGAACGGTTAGGCACTGTGGAGGATGTAATGATGAAACAAACATGAGCCTCACCCTCAATCAGCTTATAATCCAGAAGGACAGAATAAACAGAAGCATCTACTCTATGTCCAAGTTGGAGACAACTGACACACAGATGAAAGTGATGACCGCTATTAAAAGACCTGGAAAAAGTACTATGAGAGAGAAACAGAGCTAACCAAAGACGAAGCCATTTTATGAAACTCCAAGGAACATTCTGCGTAGCACAAAGTGCTCATTAATAAATTATTGATGGACTAAAGAAAGTGCCACTTTGCATCACTATACATTTACTGGGTATGAAGTCAGAGAGGCACTCATTTAGAATTCATTTAGAACTGCTGCAGGCAGGGCTGATTCCTCTGAGTGCTGATGACCTCAGAAATATTTTATATGTCTGTATAAATGTAAGTCCATTGCAGCGCTGGACCGTACATCTAATTGTATTTGGTTCTCAGCCAGTGAAGACTAAGAGCCATCTGAGTGGTCTTTCCCAATCCGTTTGTTCACTCCACCAGGTTCCTGCCATTCCTTGTGTGCCAGTGAATGCTTTGGTGCAAGACGGCTTCCAGAAGATGCAAGCCATAGTGCTGGGAATTCTACAAAAGATCAGGAAAGAGCAGCAAGCAAGCTCCACTGCAATGGCTCCAAGTGCCACCAAGCAGGTGGTCTAAGAAACCCAGATCAGCAAGACATTTGTTGCCTGGTAGGAATCCTTTGACATTTTGAAGGGTAACGTAAGCCTCACTGCAACCTGTACAGATATGAAGGATATGACAACCTCAGGAGACTTGAGAAAGAAGGACAACTGCCAAAGAATGTCATCAGTAGCACATCCCCAAGGCATGCTGCAGTAATCACATATTCTCCCAATTTAGTTAAGGAGATCATTTCCAAGCACAGATCCCCCACACTAAACAGGGTATGCCTATCGTTTAAGGGTAGGGGATGGTGGTGGAGGAGAATTCCAAACCCTTTTTCTGTTTCAGGTACCTAGAGAGCCTTGTAATTAAAGACAACCTGAGGGTTTGGGGAAATTGACTTTCCATAAGCAACAGTAGTTCTTTAAGGCAATTGTGTAACACAGAAGAGATCTAATAAAAAAATAAGTTACTTTTGATCAGCACGAAAAGATGACTTTGTGAGTAATTTTGGTCACCTTTTATTACTGCAAATAAAGTCTGCCTGACTTATTGACCTGATATTTACAAGTTCACAGTATTCACAAAAAAAAATGCTGAAACATAATTTAAGTACCAAAAAATGATTGTTTTCAACACAGAGAAGCAGTGGAGCATCATGGCTAAAAGGGTGGGCTTTGGGATCAGGTAGTTCTGGGGCCAAATCCTACCTCCACCATTTATCAGCTGGAAAAGATTACATACCTCTCTGAGCCACAGTTTTCTCATCTGCACAATAGGAGTAATAATTGTACTTCCCTTACAGAGATTTGGTGGGAACTACATAAGATAATGCACGTGAAGTACTTAGTCCACCGCCTACCCTATAGTTAGTGCTCAACAAATGTACCTTTTGCTATTACAAGCACATTTCTGGTGTCTTTTTGAAGCATTTCCCCCCAAAACTGCTTTAGCTTATTGTTAATAGTTTCATAACAGCACAGTATAAAGCCACATCACTATCATTTCCAGTCTTTACTCTGGACTCAGTACAGATTTGGAAGGAAGGAAAGAGAACAGTCACATAAATCTCCATTGGGGGTGCAGAGCCCCCCTACGGAGAGATGGTTTGGACAGGTGTCAAAGGGCACCATATGGCAGTGTTGTAATGTTCCTTGTATGAATGACACACTTTCTACTTGCCAAATTATCAGTCCCACCATCTCTGGCCCCATGAGCTCCAGGCTTTGCTTCTCATTTGTTAGATGTCACTTGTCCCAGCATGGTCCCTTGTACACAAGGATGTTCAGGCTAAAATCTGTACAATTTTAAAGTTCTCTTCTTTCTTTGCTACATACTCCCCCTTGTTGGCCTAATTCAGTCTCAGTAGACCATCATCACCATTCAAATGACTCCAAAATCTAAATATTTGGAATTGATCTCATCCTAACTTTCATATTCCTGCTGGGCATCTTCATGTGGATCTACCAGCACCTCACACTCAAGTCCAAAGCCAAATACATATCTGCTTTCTGCTCCCATCCATTTAATTCCCCCACGCTCTCCTTCTGTGTTAAGGGCATCACTGGCCTCTCTCTACCGTCCAAGGGAAAATCCATCCTCTGATTCCTCCCTTTCCATCGGCTCCCAACACCCAATAATCAAATCTACCCACTTTATCTCCACAGTAATTCTTTCAGGTATCTCTTCTCTTCTACTTCCATTTGTCCGACCCTTGTTCTTTGCCTTTTTCCTAACTTCATTCGTTTAACAAATACTTACTGAGCATTCACCAGGAGCCGGGTGAAGCACTAAGCTGCAAGCTCTACGTGTCGGGGACCCAGAGAGGAAGGAACAAGGCAGGCAAGGTCTTTGCCCTCATGGAATTTCCATTATGGGCCAGAAACGCAGATCTTAAGCAAGTCAACAAATAAATGAACAAGGCGATTTCAGTTAATGATATGAGATATCAATAAAATAGAATAGGAGATACGGAAAGAATGTCTCGGGTCGGGGACAGAAAGGGATGAGCACTGGGCGCTGAGGCAAGGAGCCAGCAGTGAGAAATTTCAGGAAGAGTGGGTTCTAGGCAGAGGGGATGGCAAGACCCAAGGCTCACCTGTCTGAGGTGAGACTGAGATTGGTTTGTCAAAGAACTGAAAAAGCCAGCCAGTTGGAGGCTGGTGAGCCAGGGTGAGAGTATAAGTCTGAGAGGCAGGCAGGGACCAAACTGCAGATTTCATCCTAAGTGTGATGGGAAGTTATCAGTGAGTTTAAAGTTACAAGTGATGTGTTCTGGTTGACTTATTTTTTAAAGGTGACTGTGGCTGCTATGGGGATAATAGACCATTAGGGGAGCAAGATGAGTTGTGGGGAGATCAGTGAGGAGAATTTACAGCAATCCAGGTGATATGTGACGGTGGCTCAGGCTAGAGCTGAGGGAGGATTTTGGCTGCACTGTGGAGGTACAGGTGGTGGTATTACTACATGGACCTGCTAATGTTCTCCTCCCTTCCAGGTTTTTTTCATCCCAGCTAGTTCGACACTAAGCCAACAGTGCCAGCTTTCTAAAGATGCCATCATTGCCCAGAATATCTTAATTGGCCTCTAGTGCTCACGGAATGAAATCCAAAGTCCTTGGTATGGATTCAAAGCCGTATGCTATGTGGTCCCATCTGCTTTAGAGAGACATACAGACGGGCATGTAAGGAAAGGAAAAAAGAGTTACGAAGCAGTTCAAAAGTTCTGAGCTAAAGCATTGCACAAAGTGTGCCGTTCACAGGAGTGGCTTTTGCTATGTGAAGGACTTGCATTCACAGCTCTTCAACTGCTCTTAAAACCTGAGAGGTTCTGTCACAAAGGAGAGAGCCACAATGCATCACCCAGCCACTGTGCTTTAACTTCTAAGGGAAGAAACAGGAGAGCTCTAGGAACGAGAAGAAATCAAGTAACCCCTCAGAATACAAATATACAAATTAATTAATTCCGTTACAACCCTTGACTTCATCTATTCCCCTGTGTATAATCTCCAGTTACCGTGCAGTCAAAGTGACACTTTACAACCAAATGTCACGATTCGAGTAAACTATGTAAAGAGAGAACTTGATAGAATAAAATCATGGATCACACTGAACATATCATTTCCTTTCCCCTCTGCCTTAAGCAAGCATTTCTTAGAAACTGAAAATTCGCATCGAGGTCATCAAACCAGACTTGAGAAGTCGCCAGTACTAACAACCCAGAGTTGACAGAAGGGGGCAGTGTTATCACAGTCACTTGCATCATCTTGAGATCTTGAAGAAAAGAAACGGAAAGTTTCCCCAGGGAACACTGCGCATTCACCCAGCATCCTGGAGTGATTCCCGCTTTCAATTACTTGTTCCCCTCTACTTGCTGAGTCCCAAACCCCTAAACAAAGTTAGAAATAAGATGTCCTCTCAGTCTGTCACCCTGACGCACCCTGCCAAGTCTTGTGACAAACTGACCCCTCCTCACTGTAGCCTCAAGAACTACAGGCCCATCTCCACATTTACATTAGTTTTTAATTATTTTTTTTCTTTTACAGAATGAATGGTGAAGGAAATTCACCTGCATTGCCCCCATAAGAAAAACACTCTATATTTAACATGTTATCGTCCGACAGTTTCTCTGTAGTGCTGGACAGATGGAGATGTGTAGCCCTACAGCCGAGCACTCAAAAACATTCACTGGTAGCCTGTTGTACACAGACAAACAGAAGAGGAACAGTCCCGGCCCTCACGATAATTTAGCAGACAAACCTAGAGCTAGATCTGTGGAGGGGAAAGCCGGTAAGTACCCCCAAAAGAGAGGCAAATGTTCTTAAAGAAATCTGAGGAAGAAGAACTCGGCTGGGTGTCTTCAGGGTTTAAGGTGAAAAGATAGAAGGAGAGAGAGAGGAAACATCATGACAAGACGAAAGGTTACAATGACACCTTGAAGGACAGGTTTAATCTAGAAAAACAGCAGTGAAAGGTTCTATATAGAGGGGGAAAGTGGTTGAAAAAGTGTGCGTGTCGGGGGACGTGTGGGGGAATGCAGGAGTAATGTAGGAATGCTCCCAGAAAGAACAGGGAATAATCCAGGTTGGCTGGAGCGAGAGGCAGGCGCCCGCGAAGGAACAGTAGGAGAGCTGCTGCGTTCGAACTTAATTCTGTAAACGGTAAGTAGCCGTTGTGACTGCTTGAGCCTAGACAGCAGGAACAAGTTTCTCGACAGCAGCCGCTGCTGTGAGTGACCCTCTGCCCACGTCACCGCTCTCACGACTCCCGTTCCGCAGCCCCACCGAAGGGTGTGGCTTTGACACGAAAGTTCTAATCATGTCAGTTTTTACAACAGTTTTGAAAAATATTTTCCCTCCACACCCCACCCATAAAAGAAAGAGAAATAAAGAGAAAAGCTGCTCTGACCAAGTGAAGGAAAGTCTACACTGAATGCAGAACATTGGGTGACAACCAGTGAGGCTCACTCGCAGCAGAGAGTGAGGATGTTCTGTGTGTTGTGGTGTGCGTGTGCCTGTGTGCGTGTGTGCGTGTGTGTGTGTGTGTGTGCATGTGTGTGTGCGTGCGTGCGCATGTGTGTGCGTGTGTGTGTGCGTGTGTGTGCGTGTGTGTGCGTGTGTGTGTGCGTGCGTGTGTGTGTGCGCGTGTGTGTGCGTGTGTGTGTGCGTGTGTGTGCGTGTGTCTGCGTGTGCGTGTGCGTGTGTGTGTGTGTGCGTGTGTGTGAGTGTGTGTGCGTGTGCGTGTGTGTGTGCGTGTGTGTGCGTGTGTGTGCATGTGCGTGTGTGTGCGTGTGTGCGCGTGTGTATGTGCGTGTGCGTGTGTGCGCACGTGTGTGTGTGCGTGTGTGTGCGCGTGTGTGTGCGTGTGTGTGCGTGTGTGTGTGCGCGCGCGTGTGTGTGCGTGTGTGTGCGTGTGTGTGCGTGTGTGTGCGTGTGTGTGCGCGCGCGTGTGTGTGTGCGCGTGCGTGTGTGCGCGTGTGTGTGTGCGCGTGTGTGTGTGTGCGTGTGTGTGCGTGTGTGTGCGTGTGTGTGTGCGCGCGCGTGTGTGTGCATGTGCGTGTGTGCGTGTGTGTGCGCGCGTGTGCGTGTGTGTGTGTGTGCGTGTGAGCCCATTCACTCATTCATTCAGTAGGTATTTGTGGAGTGCGCTCCATGTGCCAGGCATTGCTCCAGGCAATTGGGGACACAGCAATGAACACAAAATAACCAAAGCCCCCGCCTTCACTGAGCTCACATTCGAGACAATACAAGAATAAACATGCCAAATGTCAGATGATAACACAGGGAAGAAAAGAAGTAGGCTAAGTAGGATATTAATGACCATGTCACAGGTCCTTAAGGACATTAATAGCAAGTGAGCAGAGGGAACAAGGAAAGAGGTAGAGGGAAACTCTGTTCTTTAGTAGCTTAGATTAAAAAGGTTTTTTCTGGTTAGGTGAACTATATGATAAGGAGAGACGTTTTCCTTCAACTATCAATAGCAATAATAATAGATATAGTAATAGACCCCAATGATGGGCCCAGTGACTGTCACTGTGCTAAGCATTCTGTTTATTCTTCACAATAAACCAATAAACTTTACTAGTGTGACACTTACAGGTGCGAAGGAAAGTGAGAGTAGGAAGGAAGGAAGAAAAGAAGGAAGGGAGGGAGGGAGAGAGAGAGAGAGAGAAATAGAAAGAAAGAAGAAAAAAAAGAAAAGAAGGGAAGAGAAAACAAGGCTCAGCTAACGTAAGCAGCTTGCCCAAGTGATCCTACGCACATGTACAGAACACGGATTTGCATGCAGACAGTCTGACTCCAAAGCCTGCACTCTTAACCCAGACACTGGATTGGGGTACAGAGATAAGTCAGTCATGGACTCTGCCTTGGAATTGCTCATAGTCTAGTAAGAGAGACAAGACTCGTAAACAAATAATTCCAGCGCAGTGATAGGAGCTGTAATAGAGGGATAATGGAGTTAAGGAGACACAGAGGAGAGAGTGACTAAGTGCTTGACTGTGGGTGGGGTGAGGGGTTATCCAAATGCAGACATATTCATTAGTGTTTATGTAATTCGTTGCTCTCCCCAGGCCTGGTTACCCACAGCCTATCTGCAGTTCCTTCCAGAGACTCTTTCCGGTGGATTTCCCCGGTCTGTCTTCACAGGTTGCGGTCTGTCAGCCTCATCCTGCATGCAATAAGCAGTTCTGACACAGAGGCCACATAAAATCTTTACAGCCAGTGGGGAGAAGGAAGAAAAATAATAATACGGCGATCTTCCTTAACTACCCTTACGAAAGGTTAAGGAAGATGACAACCATGTGAATGAAATTGAGATGACCAACCACACCATGTCACAGTGGAAGAGAAAAGGGCAAAGGATGCTGGCAAACCACCTGGAAAAACCCAAGGCCATGTGCTTTGTGACACGATGCAGCTAACAACACAATCACTCAGAAAGGAAAACTGTATCGCACGAAGGCCCCTGCACAATCCTCTTTTTAAACGTCAAGTTCCTAACCTACGTCTGCATACGGGCTTCACAAAATTCCTGAATTCCCTGAAATTGTATATAAAACTCTACGCACCTGTTGTGCATTTTCTGCAGGTTCCAAAGAGTTCATCCAATTTTCAAAAGTACATGTTCCCCCAATGAGGTTGAAATTTATACCTTAAATACTTTCAGGACTATTACTCCGGTAGATTGAAGTATTATAAAGAGTCTGGCATAATTGAGAAGGTCCAGTCTAAGTGAGTGCTGTAATGTATCAGTGTTATTTATCATCTTTATCAAAGTGTTTGCAAATTGATAGTGCCACTTAGACCCCCACACATGAATATCAGGCACCTTACTGTGACTTCAGGGTTTATCTTTGATTATGTTGTGCATAGTTGACCTTTTATCTTCCTTAGGAACATTCGTGTAGGAAGATTAGCTCTTCAAAGAAGCTGTCAGCTCAGTATTGATTCTCAACCTTTGTGTGTGGGGGGATGTGTATTTGATCACGAAGGACAATGTTACATCCCTTACCTGGTATTTTCAAGCTCTATACACCCTCTCTCCCTGCCCCTCCCCTCTTACCCCTATGCCAGTCTTGCTATTTATAACTCAAGTTATTTATATGTTGATGCTTTCTCTTCATGTATAGTTGGATGACTCTAGGCACAACTTAAATGCTATTTTGGTTAGCCGCCTTTTTATCAAATTTGCTCTACAGTCATTGAAGAGGTTTTGAGAATAGTGGACAATCTTGCACTTCTTTACTGATGATGCCCAATGACAAATTCGCCAGAGGTTGAAATGTTCTACCTACTAACCATCAGCGTAGCCACTTTGGGTTAAGTACCTCTTACAGGTTGAAGAAAAGAATTTAGGATTAGAAAGCTCACCTCCAGATGTGTAACTCTAAACTCCACCAGAAAATTTTTAAAACTAACGTTAACTGTTTTCTCATGTGCCTTCCATTAAAAGGCGTAAGAAATGAGAAAAATCTAAGATGAGAATTTGGCTTTGCTCATTCCCTACCGCTAGGTAACAGTAGATGTTAGAGGTACAAGATGAATATTTATTCGCTTTTTGGAAGCATCAAAGGTCATTTTGCAGAGAAAGATCAACAGGAAAATGCAGATGAAATCTAAGATTTGGACAATTTACTGTCAACCAAAACATTTGCCTAATCTCTTCCCCATCAAAGAAGCCTTGCTGTTGTGACAAGAAGCAAGAAACCTACGGCGGCAGATTATCAGAGCCTCTCGCCAACCCGAGTGAAAAACAACTCCAGATACGTCATAACTTCTCAGTCTACCAGTATGTGTAAGTTAGGCTCAGGGGGAAGAATGCTGTCTACTAGGCCAACCACGTCCACTTTCCGTGGTGCTGGAGGAGCGGTTACCGAAGCAATAACTTGTGCAAATTTCTTTTCACGAAACGCAGGCTGAGGTCGAGGGGCTGCTGGCAGAAGTAACCTAAATGGTGCTCCTTCTGGCTTTCGATAAATAGCCTCCTCTCCCAAAACGTTTAACACAGCTTAGAGGCATCTACAATTTGTGGAATAGTTTTTACAGATAAAACCAAAAATTTCACAGAAGATTTAACTAACAATACGACTCTGACATACATGAAGCAACCCAGACATCAGCTGCCAACGAAGTTTAACAAACAAGAAGACAATTAACAAACCTGCCTCCTACTAGCCTTGAGTCATTAATGATTCAGTGAAAACAACTTATTTTTACAACTTTCTCTGTGTATGCTCTATCAGTAAAATTTAAATTTGAAGAAAACGAGGACCCAAGTCATATTTTGTTATAGCTGTAAGGATAAACAGTTCCTTCCTTCCTTCCTTTTTCTTTCTTTCTTTCTTTCTTCCTCTCTCTCTCTCTCTCTCTCTCTCTCTCTCTCTCTCTCTCTGAGGGTATAATCACTTCTTACCTTTAAAACTCTAAGTTTTATTGACTGTGTTATTTTTTTAATCCCTCCCCATTAGGAAAAGAAAGGCAGGCCTCAGAATGAGACAAAAATAAAGACATTTTTAAAATATTGCCTGTAATTACGCATGCAATATGTATAGTAACTATTATTACAATAATGAGCCAGGACAATACATCATGTCGTTGACAGGTAGAAAATTGTCCTAAGTGATTTGCAATATCCAAGGCTAACAGTCTGGGAAAAAAATGAATCCGAGAAATAAATGAGACTTGTCAGATCTCTCAAACATGTAAGAAGATTTGTGTTCTGTAAACCTTTCTTTCTTTCGTGTTTATGGGTATAAGGAACGTAGGACCTGAAAAGTCGAAAGTAGCCCTTTGATTGTTTGAATCCCATTTGTCCCCCGCAGTGATAGGGTAAGCTCCGCAGGGGAAGGACCCACGACCACTTTTGCTCATCACTGCATCCCCTCTCCAGCATCTGACACCGTGCCCACCACACTATAGCAGTTCAAAGAAGAGTTGTTGAATGACCCCATTCCGGTCTCTTTTTTCTTTATTTTCAGTTGAGAAAACTGAGGCCACGGAAAGCTAAATGGCTAATCTCACACACCGAGTGGTCAAAACAGCTCTAGCATCCGTGTTTCTCAGAACTCTGCCAACCAAATCCTTGGCACATTAGGTGATCCTCTACCTCTGTCCAGTTCATTAAGAGAACTACCAATTTGTGTAAAGTTTGTTAGCACTACATCAAAGTGTGACATCACGAAATGAAAATGTAATAATCTCTTACCTTGATCATTTTTGTAAGATATCAAAACATTAACTTACATTTGGTACATCGCCTTTGATGCTTTCTTTATTAGGAGTGTCTTGAAGATAAAATGTGGATTAGCGGGAAGACAGCTTGGTACTTGCTTAAACAAACTGGTTAAAAAACTCCCTTTGCTTTCTCTTAAGAGGTAGAAGTTTTGAGAGAGAATTTGCAGTTGTTTTTAAAACTAAAAAACTACAACACTACTAAAATACTTATAAATAAATAAAATCAATGCCTATGATGATGAATAGGTCTAACTAGTAGCTTGGATAATTTTTTATTTAAACTTCCAACAATATTCCCTTAGGATCTGAACAGGGACCATAAGCTGTTCTTTTTTATTTTTATTTTTTAAATTAGGGCATAGCACAAACTTGGTACAATAGACTATATTTATATATTTTTTCCTTATGTATCTACAGATGTTAGATGCTAGTGTAAGTCCTAATTATTTTCTGGGTTGGCCAAATGAGGGTCTCTGATGTCTTTCCTGATAGTGAACATTAGGCATTGACATATTTGGTGAATTATTCTGTTTCTTGTATGGGTTTCAGTTTCTACACAAGAAAAGGAACCAGCCTTATGATGGAGTGGAGAAGCTCTTAAGCTGGCTTGCCTGAGTTAGAATCTTGACTGCATCATTTATAGACTGAGTCATTTAGAGCAAGTCACCATACTGCCTGCCAGGTATATCCAGCCACTTCTGCACCTCAGTTTTCCCATCAGTAAATTGGGTGGATAATAGCGCTTGTCTTACAGAGTTCTTGTAAGGATTAATTAAGCCAATATATGTAAAATATTTAGAACATTTGGTGTATAGTAAGTACGAAGTCAATGTAAGCTATTATTATTACTGTTTTATTATTCAAACCATTATAATAAAAGGTTTTGTAAAAGAGTAATTTCACTTGCATATTTATTCTAAAAGCAAGAAAAACAGCCTCCCACAAAAAAATCCAATACAATGTGAATGGGTGTCTATGTGAGGACCATCCTGCCCCCTTTCCAAGTTTCTGTGGTTCAGGTGGTATTAATGTCACCCTTGCTCCAGGGGTGGGTGCATGACTCACTTGGGTAGACTGAGCAGGACATTTTGAACTCCCTGCCATCACGGTTATTACAGCAATGGGCATGGATGAGGCTTGTCAATGGAAAATAACCCAAACTCTGTAAAATAATTTAAAGAGGTTTATTCTGAGCCAAGTTTGGGGATCACGGCCTGGAGCCAGGGCCAAGAAGGCTTGAGCAAGTGGACTCACCGTGGTTGTGTTAGGTTTTAGTCTGAAGTCTTTGGTTCTTGGCGTGCCCATGGTTGAAGAATGACCAGGCAAAAATGAGGTTTATTGAGGAAAGACAGGCTTATAGGGCAAGAGAAAGATATAGGTCTACAGAACATGGTATATATGCCACAGATGATGACCAGACCCCTTGTCACAGCAGGAAAAGAGAGAGCCTGGTTATGGTCTGGGTCTTGTTTCACGGTGTTTGGAGAGGGACCTCTCCGTGGTTCAAACATCACCATAGAACCACTTCAGACAGCTGGGGAGATACATGACCTGAGTCTTACTGAACATGTGGGTTCTAGGTCACTTTCTGAACTTCGTAGTACACATGCAGCTTGGCCTATGGGCTAGAGAGTCCTCTGCATTCTTTTGCAGCTGGCACACCAAGGTCTGATTGGCAGATTCATAGGGTAGTTCTTCCTCCCCCAGGTATGGAGAATCAGGGTTGGGCAGGTCCAAGATGGGGGCAACAGCATCCACTTTCGTCCCTAGGAGACCTGGAATCCCTATCTACCTAACAGTTGAATTATAATTTGATTTCATGCATTTCAGAGAGACCAAGATTACACTTAAAGTCATAAATCAATACATGGAAGACACAGATTGGTTTGACCTGAAAAGGTGGGACATCTCAAAGTGGGAGTGGGGGTAGGGGGGTGGGAGAGGGAGGGAGTGGGGGGTTTTGCAGGTTATAGATGGGTGTAACACACTGACTGCCACACCAGGAAAAAAATTTATTTTTTCCCTGCACACACCTACCATTTGGTAGGTACTGTTCTTATTAATCATCAAACAAGACTGCCCTGCCTTCCTGGGGCTTGTTTCTACGCAGGGTGGGGGTTGGGGTGGGGAGACGACAGCAATATATAATACAATTTCTAGTTCTAGTTGGATGTGTGACATCAGACAAGTCCTGCACATTTTCTGGGTTTATTTTCCTCATCTGTAAAGTGAAGTGCATGGGGCAGGGGAACAAAATGGTACTTTTCCTTCCGACAGATTTGAAAATTATTCGTAAATATGGAATAAGGACATAAGAGACCACTAGGGGGCAAAATGAGCACGGCATAAACATTTTACTGACGCGAAATTCTAGAAACCAAAAAGGAGAGTCATCCTTTATTCATCATGAAAAAAATAAGTAAACAGCAAATGTTGTGTATCATCATCGCTAGAGAAAGAGCACCACCGAATAGTTACCCAAGTGTGTTCTATTCTGTGGGTAAAGTATCTGACTCAGAGACCATGTTTTTATGAGGAATAACAGTGTACAAGAAGCAGAATTCTTCATCAGTAACCGAGTAACATCTCCAAATGCAGATCGTACTAGTAAGAACGTGTCTACAGAACCACAAAACACCAGTAAACGGATTCAAATCTGAAGCAGCCCTTTACTCACGTGTCAGGATCTAAAATATATTTAGAATCCTTTTTTTCATTTTTTCCCTCCTTGGGTACTATGCCCACTCTTTCATGTATTTTTAATTTTTTCCCCTTTTTATTATATAAATTTATGGTGCATAACATGATGCTTTGATATACATATACATAGTCAAATGATTACTATCGGTAAGCTGTCTTACATGGTTACCTTTTGTGTGTGTATGTGTGTGTGCAGGTAGTAAGAGCACCTACAATTTACTCTCAGAAAACTTTCAGTATACAATACCATATTATTGACTATAGCCCTCATGCTGTGCTTTTGATTGCTACATTTATTCATCCTCCTAACTGCTACTTTGTATCCAAATATCCCAGTTATCCCCTCCCCCTGCCTCTGGCAACCACCATTCTACCCTCTGTGTGTATTCGAGTTTTGTTTTGTTTAGTTGTTTTAGATTCCCTAAATGTCTTAGTCTGTTTTCTACTGCTACAACAGAATACCACAGACAAGGTCATTTATAAACAATAGAAGTTTATTTGGCTCACAGGTCTGAAGGCTGGGAAGTCCAAGAGCACGATGCCAGCATCTGGCAAGGGTCATCTCATGATGGAAGGCAAAAGGTGGAGGTGAGCATGCAAGACACAGAAAGAGGAAAGGGGCTGAACTTAGTAGGAGCCCACTCCCACCATAACTCGTCTATTCCTGTGATAACAGCATTAATCCCTTCATGAGGGCAGAGCCCTCACGGCCTAATCATCTCTTAAAAATAATCATCTCATTTCTTAATAATGTTACAATGGCAATTAAATTTCCAACATTTGAGGGATGCCATATTTGTAAAATTGATCAAATCCCTTGCTCAGATCATCTTATATCTACCATGTGGGGGAAGGAAGGATCCCCTTCCCTAAATAGTACAAGATGGCTGACTACGTGATATGCCCGACACTGGACAGATGAGATTAGCCCAGTTTATTAATCACACATATTCACAGCCTAAGTAACGAGGACGCTGCATGCCATGCAGGGCCACGTGGTTGCACTCAGGAATGGAGTGAACCAGCAGCGGCTGTGGTTCCCATGGTGGTGGTGGGGGGGGGGGTGTGATCGGCTTGTTTGAATAACTTCACCAGCTTGTAGGGGGGTGAAACCACTTACATTAAGGCCCAGGTGAGGTTGTTAGGTCTGGAGGAGGACAAACGGGTGGCAAGGCAGGCAAGGAACTCGCTAAGGACAGAGAGCGGAACTGAATTGTAGCTAGGAACCAAATTGCCATTAGGAACTGCTCCCTGGTCGGAACAAGCACAGTAAGGAACGCCTAGTGACTTTTGACCAACCTGGGGCTCATTACCATCTAATTAGCATAACACAGTATTACCATTAATTAACATGTCGTGGGTGGAGTTTTCATAAAAGAGTTCTGGGGAAGACGCATGTGCAGAAAGGGAAACTGTTACATAACCAACCTGTTACATAACCTATTATATATCCCAAACTATGTGTCACCTAAAAGGTGGGAAACAGCAACCTATCCCGTCAGCGGAAGGACGGGACAAATCAGTGAGCACGTAAAAGGCAGCGTGCACTCAGATTTTGGGATCTTTCTCCATTCGTGGAGACTGGCCTGTTCCTCTCTCTCTTTCCAGAACACGTTTTCACTTTGTGTCATTCTGTGTCTTCCTTTCTCACTTTCACTTCGTGTAGCTTCTTTCTCTTTCCTGTAATAAACTGTGTGGTGTTGCTCTGCATCTGTGATCCCTCCATCACTGGCTGCACTTGGTACCAGAACTCATTCTTGACCCTGTTTTGACCCTGGGAACCCGGGGATCAGGGATCATCCAGATAGACCTAACAAGGTGGCTGATAGGGGAACTAGCCATATGGGGAGCCTTTCTTGCAGGGTAGGGGCATATCTGGCAAGAGCAGGGGAACTCACGGTAGGCTTTGGGGGCCTTCTGAGGGTCAGAAATGTCAAGGTAGCACTTGAAATTTTAGGTCTTACAATACATCCCTTCACTTCTTTTGGCCTCCAGATCCTCATTTGTAAAGTCAGAGGGTGTGGGACAAATTATCTCAAGGTTCCTGGCAGCTTTAGTTCTCTTTAATTCTCATTATGTGAAGGTGGTTAAAACAGGGGTGTTTTGGTCATTTTCTGAGGCATCGCTGTCCTGGTTTTTCTGTGAAGATCAGTCTATTTTTGTTAACTTTAGAGCTATCTCGTGAATACTGGCTAATCTCCTAGGGCCCTCTCAAAATTTTAATGTGAAGTTAAGACATTTAATTTCTGCGGAGGAGGAAAGGGAGGGTATCCATAGCATTGAGTACGGAAGTCAATTTTGGAATTAAGAGGAAGAACTTTTACTTAAGAGTCTGGGAAAGAAATGAAATTTATAAACCCAAAATCAAATAATTTTTAAATGATGTTAATCATTCCAAAATAACATCTTAGCAAGAGTCAAGAAATGTTTATATTCTCGTCCAGAGGGGAAAATTCATTATCTCAGACAGCAGGGGACTTACGATTTTCATTAAATTGTGTAAAATTAGGACTGCAGGGGAAGAGTAAAAAATATCTTGACTACTTAATGTAAAATCAAAAGACAAAATGTTTGTGACTTCCAGACCTAAATCTGCAGAATTTAATGATCATTAAGTTTGGATTTCACATGCCTCTGATTGTTTTAAAATAAAATAACCCTCATTTAAAGAAAAGAGTTTAATGAATATTATAATTAGTTGTCTTAATAACAAAAAGTCATATCTAAGTCCATGAAAATCCCTATGTTTACATTATAACAACTTTTCCTTCCATGGAAGAAAATTGAAGAATCAAAAAAAAAAAAATGCCTACTTTTAAAGTTCCACTTTAGATTTTTAAAAATCAGCATACGTGCAAAAATTAATAAAATAACATTGTTTAAGAATTGGTACTCTTAGACTGTGGTCCCCAACCCCAGGCCACAGACTGGTACCAGTTCATGCCCTGTTAGGAATCGAACCTCAGGGGGCAAGTAAAGTTTCATCTGTATTTACAGCCACTCCCCTCTCTCGAATCACCACATAAGCTCCACCTCCTGTCAGATCAGTGGTGGCATTAGATTCTCATAGGATGGGGAACGCTACCGTAAACTGCGCATGTGAGGGATCTAGGTTATGTGCTTATGAGAATCTAATGCCTGATGATCTGAGATGGAGCTGGGGTGGTGATGCTAGCGCTGGGGAGCGGCTGCAAATACAGGTTGCCATTAGCAGGGAGGTTTCACTGCACAATAAATGTAATGCGCTTGAATCACCCCGAAACCATCCTGGCCCCCACCCCACCCGTTTGTGCAAAAATCGTCTTCCATGAAACCAGTCTCTGGTGCCAAAAAGGTTGGGGACCACTGTTCTTAGACATTAATATTTTCTTTTAGTAGGCTTTTACGTGTTTATAATTTAACGGCCTTTCACTTTGTTTTAGAAAGTCTGAGGAAAAACTTATTCTAGTATTTGTCCTTCTACAAGAATAGGACTAACTTTATTTTATTTATTTTTTTAGAGATGGGGTCTCACTCTGTCGCCCAGGTTAGTGTGCAGTAGCCCGATCATAGCTCACTATAACTTTGAATTCCCCTAGGCTCAAGGGATCAATGATCCTTCAGCCTCAGCCTCCTAAGTAGCTGGTACTATAGGCGTGTGCCACCACACTCGGCTAATTTTTTCTTTTTTTTTTTTTCAGTTTTTTAGTGATTAGATTTCACCAAGTTGCCCAGGCTGGTCTCAAATTCCTGGGCTGAAGTGATCCTCCCACCTCAACCTCCCAAAGTGCTGGGATTACAGCATGAGTACCCAGCCAGGACGAACTTTAAACCCAATTCAGGAAATTTACTTTGGGCCAAGTGTTAAACTAGACTTCCAAAAGGATGCAGTTGGAGGACTCCACTGCTACAGATTTGATTCAAAAGGTTTACCACTCTTTGCAGTAGTGAAAACAAGTTGACATTGACATGAATATCTGATCAAAATGAAAAAACTGGAGTACTGTTCTCTTGAGCACGTATATAGCAAAAGACTCAGTCTATGATTGGGCAGAGAAATGCAGTAAGATTATAGGGCTGTATTATGGGTTCAATTGTATACCCCCCAAAAAGGTATGTTGAAGTCCATACCCCCATACATCAGAATGTGATTTGATGGAGTCTTTACAGAGATAATCCAGTTAACATGAGGTCATTAGAGTAGGCTCTAATCCAATAGATTGGGCACATATACTCCAAAAGGTAAGATATAAAGTTAAAACAAAAATGAAAATTTATCTGGCTTAAAGCTCCCAGAAGAGCAATATCTAGCCCTGGAAATATTGTCTTATAATAAAATGGAGCTTAATATGGCATTTTTTATGACATCAAATAGTTAAACTATAATGACAATCAGTGGTAGTTTGAATCATCTATAACTGAGATGATGAAGAATTCTAACAGAAAAATATAAATGGTACACTGCCTAAAAGAACTTCAGCCATAATATACTACACTTGAAGTAATTTCCAAGCTGCTTTCTTGTCAAGTGCAATAAAACCTGTACCTCTGTGATTTTAAGAAAAATTATATATTAAAATTTTTATGGCTATTATTTCACTTGAGTAGGACATTGCCAGTTTCTTTATTTGCAAATAAACATATTCTCTACAACATGATTCATCTTATGTGCTGTCTCCTGATAAATTCTGTGTGTTAGGAGGAGAGAGAAAGGGAGGTAAAGCAGAAAGATGGATAGTTTCTTTAGTATTCTTAATAAAATCACATATCAAAAACGTTTGAGATTAAAATTTACAATGCAGACTAGCCAAATTTGAAAAATTTTGGACAAAAGATGAAAAAGTGTATTTTTAATATGCTCTATAGTATCAAAAAGCAAATTATAAGATAATACAAAATCTTCTAGGGAAGTAACAGAGTGAACGTATATAATTAATCCTAGAAGCAGTTTGTTCAAACCCAATCCTAATAGTTCTTAAAAATTTGGTTCCTGCTGAAATCATATTGCTTCTATAGCTATATAGACTCAGCAATGATAATTATTGCAAACACTTATGGAGTACCTATACTTAGATATTGATACTTGTATGCAAAATACATATAGTCCTCCTAGCAATGAAATAAGATGAATACTTCTATTATTTTACTTTTACAGATGAGAAAAGTGAGGCACGAAGGGCTTAAGTAAATTACTGAAGACATGACGAGTAAGTGGTAGAGGATGTTAATCCAGACAGCCTGGCTCCAGAGCCTGCACCCTTAACCACTATTAATTAAAATACATAACAAATATAACTAAATTTGATCATAAGGTGATCCATCATTTGTCCAATGAGAAGACTAGAGAAAATATTTTTTTATCAGCTTAAACATATACACATATAAGGATGCAGATACAATTATCAAATGTTTAATTGCAATTCTAATTCATATAGATATAAATTTTAATCACATTTTAGATAAGTTAATATATTAACTATAATTATTTCCTTTTGCACATTCAAATCTTGTAACACAATAACAACGTAGCCTAGCAGTTTAGCATAAGGACTCAGGAACTAGACTGAGTTCAAATCTCTGGTCTACTATTTCCTAGCCTAACAATGTTTGACAAATTACTTAGTTGCTCTGTTCTTGATTTCCTATTATGTCAAATAGGAGTTATATAGTACCTACCTACCTCATCGGGTTGTTAGGAGGGATAATTACATTAAAAGGTGCAAAGTGCTTAAAGAAGTGCCTGGCACACAGTAAAAATACATATGTGTTAGCTGTTACATTTTTCAAATGCTTCATTTGTACCCTTGGCAAGTTTGGCTTCGCCATCACTAGAATCAGGTTCAGGTTCGCTCATGCTGTTTTTTATATTATCTCCTCTTCTAAGTTATTTGAGATAGGACTTCCAGTGCTGTCACTGAAATTCTTATTCCAAACCACAATATCCATTCACGAACATTACAAATGGTTTTATTTGTTACTTAAGAGAGTATTTATCATCTTGACAATGAAAGTATTTTCAGTATTGCTTTACAAGTTATCTTTAAAAGTCTTTTTTTAAAAACAAAATGGCACTTTCAATACTGAAGTCAAAGTTTCAAGAATAATTATTAAATCATGATTAAATTTCTTTGGCTTATAAAAACCAGTTCTGTCCAAAAACATTTGATATCATTTCAAGCAAATCTGTCTTTCCAAAACAACAATTTATGGTTAAAAGTAAAATAACTGAAATAACAGAAGCAGAATTTGAACCTCTCTAATATAGGAGACTTGACGAGGAAACTCTTTTGTAAGGGATAAAGGATAATTTGGGGGAAATTTAGCTGTCATATTTGGGATATGCGGTTACATAATTAATATGTAGAGATAGTGAAAACAGACCCTGGGCTCTTATATTGGTTTTTACCCTAATTACCAGGTTTCATTGTAGAACTTGACATGATATGCACACAGCTGCCAAATCTCCACCTCATTTGGTGCTTGTGGATATAGCTGAAGGTAGGAGAAAACTGCCTATGTTCAAATCATAATTTTCTGGCACAATTCTCCATGACATCATAACCATAAAACAGAGGGGAAAGAAGGCAAGTCTAAAATCTAAGTATAATCTCACCACATCGTAAGAAAATAGTGTAATTTTGTAAGTTTGTGAAGTATGTAAAAGTGTTACCACGAGTACTAGCATGATTGTGAAACTATCAAATGATATTATTTATTAATAAAATGTCTTTGCCTTTTTTTGTTGCACATTTGGTTACTGATACATTAGGTCCCAGGGAAGGACTGGGCAGCTGTTACAGGGCCACTTCATGTTCCATCATCTCTTGACCTGGTTGAGGCTTTCTACCCTTAGGAAAGCCAGCTTGATGACTTTAACAGAGGTCGGGACATTTACCAGGTACTCCAGTTTCCTTTAATATTACTTTATGGGGCCTATCCCAGAGTAGGGGAACAACACCAAAAAAAAAAATCCTTTTTTCTTAATAGAAAGTCCTACATGACTAGCCTTGAAATTAACTGATGTTCTCAAAATCCCCAAGGGGCTATCGGATACCTTGGCTTATGTTTCAAAGTCAGACAATACAGAAAATCCAATCAGGTAACTCAATTTTCATACTTAGCTTCTCAATTGGAAAAAAATTTAAATAAATGTTAATTGCTTTCACAGACAGAAGCAGAATTTGAATAAAATCTATATCCAACAATTCATTTCTAAGCAGGAAATCTTTAATGCTCATATTCTTGCATTTCATTCAAATTTGAGAGTGATATCTCTTTTGGATCAGAATAAAAACATCAGAAGAAACAAGAGAAACTAGAATTTTTTCAACCATGAGATCATTAAGTAGAAAAAGTGATGGATTATTGCATCTTGTTGATAAGAAACTCAGCTTCATGGATAATGTAGCCTAAAAAAAGCACAATCATGTAATTTATCAACTAAACTGGGATATTTTTGACAGTGAAAAAGGGACAATATTAATAATCATTCTGGGGAAAAAAAACAGGCATAAAATATGACAATGGGACTGTCTCCAGCAAATCATAATATATGATCATTCTACCTGAAGTCACAGAGATGATACCTAAATCAAAAAATGCTAAAATGATTGGTAAAAAAGTGTCCAATTAAATAGTTGCATGAGCAATTTCAGAAATTAAAAAATACAGTTAGATAGAAGGAATAAGATTTAGTGGTCGGTAGCCCAATAGGGCAACTATAGTTAACAATAATTTATTGTATATTTCAAAATAACTAGAACAGATGATTTGAAATGTTCTCGACACAAAGTAATGAAAAATGTTTCAGGTGATGGATATATCCCAATTACCCAGATTTGATCATTATACATTGTATGCCTGTATCAAAATATCAAATGTATCCCATAAATATGTATAACTATTACAAATCCATAAAAATTAGAAAGTGAAAAAAAATAAATTCACTGATGGAGTGGAAACTCAGAGTAGCTGCTTATTAGTTTCCAGGATATACTCCTGGGTTTTTGGTTTGGTTCTATGTCCTCTTGCTTTTGTTATTTTTGTTTGGAGGGAAGTATTTGTTTGTTTTATTTTGGTGGGTGTGTGTTGAAAGAAAATTTTAACCAATGGAATTTTATTATTCTTTTGGGAACTGGTCCCAGAACAGTGGTCTGGCTTCTTTTAGGAGGACCACAGGGTTTTGATCCCAAGATAGAATGCAAGGGCTTATGGTGTAAGTCTTAATACTATAAACCCTGAATACGATTCTGCTCATTGCTTAATAACATGGTATTTGGAGTTATGATATTCAGGATCCTACCACCTTGAAAAAGTGATTTAACACCGCAGCAAAAGCAATGTTTTTCAAAAGGAAATAATCTAAACATCATTCCTCAGTTCATAACCTTCAGTGGTTTCCCATTTCCTTTAGAACCAGCACACAAATCCCACAAGGCTATTTTCTAGCCCCTGCCTGTCATTCCAGCTTGAACACCTATGTGGTTCCCGTCACTTGCTACTCCAACCACCTGGGCTTCTTATAGAGGAATGGTGCCCAAACTTAGCTGATGTTACGGCCTCCCACTCTCCACCCCAGGAATATTTGTTGGCAATTTTTGGAGACATTTTTAGTTGTCACGACTTGGGAGAGGGGTGCTACTGGCATCTAGTGGCTAGAGGTCAGGGATGCTGCTAAACATCTTGCAATGTACAGAACAGCCCCCAACAAAGAACCATCTGGACCACAGAGGTTCAGAAACCCTGAATTACTTTGTTCCTCACACCACGCTTTCCCTCATCCAGGCCTTGCACGCATTGTTCTCTGCAAGAAATACTCAGGCTCTTCTTCATTCTCCCCCTTTACCCTTCCCATTTCCTTTTTCCCTCTTCTCTCTCACTCACCCTTTGATTACCACCCTCTCAGTGGCTTTCCAGACTCTTCTTTGCAGATGAATTTTACACCCTTTCAAAGAATTATGAAGCACTTAAGAATATCAGCAGCAATTTTACATGCATTTGCATGTGTTTGATTACCTCTCTTCCCCACCAACTCTAGGTGGCCAGCCGCTATCCAGCTTGCATCTACCATAGTATCCCAGCAGCCAGCACAGAATCAATGAACACTTAATCGATAGCCTCACTTGTACAAGGAAAGTAATAGGGTAACCATCTCATTAGGCTGTAAAGATTAAATGATACAGATAAACTCTTTAGCACAATGCCTGAATCACGGTAAATCCAGAGAGAACGAAGTTTGTGGACGGCAGAGGAGCTTCGGTCTTTCCCAGTTCAGCGACTCCCCGCCTTCCTCCCGGTACTCGCTCTACGGAGAAATTCTCCCGCCTCCTAACTACTAACTGGCAATTGCTGCGCCTGCGCCTTCCCGACTCCACCGCTCACCAGCCTGCCGGAAGCACTTTCCCTCTTCCTATTGGCCGGCCGCAGACCCAGTTGGCCGATACTGCGCATGCTCCACTTAGGTTTCCCCGCGCCCCCACAGACGTCCAACCAGAGACCACAAAACTGCCAACACGCCTGCGCGAGCGGGCGTGCCCCGGAAGCAGTTCTTTACCCTGTGACACGTAGCGACGGGGCCAGTTCAGGGTCTGAAATTGAGTTTGGGGGTTTTGGGGGGTGCTGCTGGAGCTATCGCCGCCGCCGCCGCCACGTTTGGTGAGTGTCCTAGGCCCGCGGCACGCTGTTCGGCTTCTCTCCACACCTTGCTGCCGTCTTTCGGCGCCGCGCCTGGTCCTCGCTAAGACCCTCCATCCCTTTCAAGCCAGCGCTCTGAACCGACCACTGCCCTTAAGGCGCGACTTGCTAAGATTCTGCTCGTTCCTGGCAGGCCCTATTTTGCAAGGAGGCAGTCGCGTTGTCAGCTGTAAAGTTCTGTACCGAGGCGAAGAATCGTCTGTGTTGTTACTGACATTTTAGACCCCTGTGTAAACCACTCCTCCCGAAGGCATGTCCTCGGCTCCTGCAGTTAGAGAGGTCTTCGCGGGCTTCGTCTTAGAAACTAGGCGTTTCCCTAATCTTTCCCCCATATCACCCTCCAAATGCTGCACCCCCAAACTACTGAAGAAATATTTAGTGTCTTCTGGGCATATTTGTGTCAGCAAAGTGCCGGGAACGAATTCAGTAGGACCTTGGGAATAAGGGGTATTTGCTATGTCTCTTTTATTACAGATCCTTTGCAATGTCGGGCTTTGAAAACTTAAACACGGATTTCTACCAGACAAGTTACAGCATCGATGACCAGTCACAGCAGTCCTATGATTATGGAGGAAGTGGAGGACCCTATAGCAAGTAACTTCTCAACTTTTGCAATTAATTTAGTCTACATTGCAGGGAAAACGCGTATTTGGAATGTTTGATTCTGCGCGAAACTGAATGCGTGAACATGTCCTTTATCAAGAATGTGATTTTTAATAATCCCACTTCCTCTGGAGAGATCTGTGACACTGGTTTGGGTGTGACGGTGTTGCCCTTTTTAGAGATTGGTATCTTCTGCAGAATTTTCAGGTGTGCTGTGAGTGGGAAAGTATCTTGCTGAAGAACTATTTCCAGTAACCATATTTCTATATCATTTAAGATGAGGATGAGATCTTCAAGTACGTAGAAGATAGGCTATTAGTCCATGAGACTAGTTAAAAATTAAAATCTTTAATAGTTTAATCAGTCCAACTTTCAGACTTTATCAACACTAATTGAAAGTGTTCAGTGGTACTATTTAATAGTGTAAGCTCACTGTTATGAATCATTACGTGATTTTCATGTAGTCATTGATCATCATTTTTATTACTCCTCATACTGAAACCTTATGGTCAGTATCACAGAAGTTGTCAGTTGCAGACTGAAGAGGGAGACTGAAAGCCTTTAGGCTCTAAACTATTTTTAAAAATGACCTTTTTATAGTCTGGTGTTTTGGCAAAAATACATGAACTGAAGGCTTTCTAACAATCTCTTCTAGGACATCTTATTTTTAGTTCTTTAGAACCTTAGAGATAATCTTACCAGCGTCCTATCAATGGAGTTTTCTATACTAGAGTTGCATAACCTTTTTTAGATGGTTCTGGATCTCTTTCATAATCTTATGAAAACTATGGACCTGTTTTCCATAAATATATGCACGCATTCACTTAAACACCCACATAAATGTGCATATAAGTTCAGACAATGCCTGTGTCACCTGATGTTCATCCGTGGATCCTGAATTATAATTAAAAACCTCATGAAGCCTATCCCCAGGATGAGGGCAAGGAAAGGTGGTATATCCAGTCAATCTGTGAGAAACATGCAATACTAGAATGTGTTTGAATTAATAAATCTGAATGAAAGTGCTCAAGAATTTAAGAAACAAAACAAAAATCAAATCCGCTCCACTATATAGTCTGTCTTGGATAGGCTATCCTTTTTACAACCCATAGACTCTTAAATCTGCTTAATTTGATATATTCAATGTCTGTTTTTTCCCCCTAAAACTTAATACATTGAAGAATGGGAGTGAGCCTGGAAAAACAACATCTATTTATGAATCATTTTTCTCTTCTCTGTTAAATTCTCAATTACACACCAATGAGGATTTATCTCTTGATCAATTGGGCAAAATTGGAAAAATCATATTGAGATATTTCTATTCATTTACATAAATATGTATTTTTGGTGATTGCTCTGCCTATGGGCGGGCAAATGAATATAAGATTGGCCAGAGTCCCTCTAATGAATTCTTGCCTAAAGCAGCAACAGGACTTTGGAGAACCTGTCTCTGTATGCAGGCCTGTTTTTAACCCAATGGTGTTTATATTTGGACTCAACAAAACTATTCCATTTAGATTGCAGCCTCCTAGGTTTATCTGTCTCTGCTTTTCTTTTCTATCTTGTCCATGTTTGTATCAAAGGTGTGACTCATCTCATTTCAGTTCTCCACACAGCAGTTGTTTAGATATTCTACATAAGTTGTTGCTAGTTAGCACTTGTTAGCTGTTCTCACAATTCCATTCCAACCACATCATGTGCCAGTAAGCATTGCTTCAGTAGTAGTGAACTTTTATTCCAGATGATTATGCAACCATTACTGCCAGTTAACAAACATGGGTTTATAGATAATGCCTGGGAGAACAAGGAGCCTAATATAGCAGTAATATATTTGGGCTTCTGAGCTTTATAAAAAACACTGGACTGTTCTATATGTACCTTCAAATAGATCTGCAGCCTAATGACATTTTAAATGTCCATCTCAGCTTACCAAATACTATTTTGTTTGTTTTACTAACTCAGTAACAAAGATCAGCTGATAACTTTTATCTCTATTAATGAAAATCTAGGTTCACGTAGCATATTACTTGTGTTGTCTTTAAGTTTGACGTGACTTTTATAGTCCACAGTTCTGCATTTGCCCTATGAACTCAGCGTTCCCATTTTGTGGTTTCTGCTATGGGTACTTCACAGGTATCATTCATACATTCATACACCAAAAAAAACCCAAAAAGCAAAAGGCCCTTTGATCATAACCTATTGAGTTATATATTGGAGAGGACCCACATTGTATTCTAGATATACCTATAAAATATATAGTAATACCAGTTACATATTTTTAAAGTATTGAAATCTATCATTTTTTTCTTCTTTGACTTAACTGATAGCTTTGTCTTTGTTGTTGGTACAGAGTGCTTATGAGAGTATTGATTTGGTATCTGCTACTTTTCCCTGTCGCAAACGTATATTGCTTTAGTCTATAAAGATTGTGTCTGCCTTATCTTGTTTTAGTTTAAAACCAGCAGGAGTGAGTCAGAAATTTGCCTGAACAGGTCCTGCCAGAAAAGGAAAATAGTAAAATTCCATGGTGTTATTTTTCTCACCTTGCATCTTGAAAGTGGAATGATGGCGCCACCTTTGAAACGGTCAATTGCTTGCAGTGTTATCTTCCTTACATGAAATTTGTGAGTCTGTATCAGCAGTTCTCACAGAGTGGACTATAAATCCCAGAGGGTCCTTAACACCTTTCAGGGAGTCTCTAAGGTCAGAAGTTGTTTTCCAAACAATAGTAAGGTATCATATATCTTTTTAGGTGTTTGACATTTACTGTGATGTTGTCAGAGCAATCTTTGGTAAAACTGCTGGTCTGAGTATGAATCAAGGCAATGGCAACAAATTGTTCTAGTAGTCATTGCATTCTTCAGTACCACACACTTGTTGGAGGGTGGGCAGAAAGCTAGTTTCATTTAAGGATTTCCTTGATGAATCAGTAAGAATTGCTGTTTTATTTAAATCCTGACCCTTGAATACACACATTTCTTTAATGTTCTTATGACAAAATAGAAAACAGTCGTAAAGCGCTTCTCCTCCATACTAAAGCACGATGACTGACTATAGGAAATGCACCTGTGCAATCTGAGTTGTGAGTCGAACCGGCTGCTTTTTATATAGACCATTTTTATTTGAAAGAACAGTTAACAGACAAACTATGGTTATTCAGACTTGAGTATTTCATAAATATTTTCACAAAAATGGATGAACTGAGCCTGTCACTTCAAGAAGAACAACTGACAGTATGACCATAAAAATTTAAAAGGTATTAGACTAAAGGATTTCTAAGGCTTCTCAGCTCTCATTTTTTTAAAAAAATCATTTCATGTCTGTATTTCTTACTGTGTAATTAGATTAGTACCATTGATAAGTCATATTTTTCCTAAACATGAAACAGATGTTTAAAGATGTGGCTTCACTATGGGTACACTGGGGCCTACAGAGTGAAAATAAGGCGGAGGGGAAAGGGCAATGAGGGATGAAAAGGACCCATTAGGCACAGTGTATACTGTTCAGCTGACGGGTACACTAAAAGCTCAGACTTCACCACTATACAATTCATCCATGTAACCAAAAACCACTGGTACTTCTAAATCTATTGAAATAATTCTTGAAAAGATGTGGCTTCAATATCCTTTTATTCCCTCTTGTCATGGTCACTAAAATAGCCACGGTAAAGGCTTTCCCTCTAAATGCAAGGCTGGCTGTGGAACATATCAAATGAGACAATGGTGTAAAACTACTTTGAAAAATTGAAAGTACTGCAAGATGTACTAATATGTTTCAGAAAGTTTTCGTAAAGAACAAGCTTGATTTTTCCACTCTGGTTTGAAATTGATGGTTGTTTTTGAAGAGATTTGTCCACTTGGAAAAAATAACATAGTTCGAAGAGTAAAGAAGTGTGATAATTCAAAGGGTATCCAAATTACCATGGAAAATTACGTAACATTTACTACAAAGTCTGTCATCCTGTTTTAATTCATAGTCTTAGGCATAGATTTTATTTCACAGCATATCTTATATGTTCTCACTAAGGGAGAATAATAGACAAAATTTTTAAAGTTTTCATTTGTTGACCTCCTAAAATTTAAGTTTTATAGTTTGCAAAATGCTTAAGTGCTATATAAGTGAATATTGGCATTACCAGGAAGATTATAAGAAAGATGACTTTTCATTGAAGAAATCTCAGGAATGGCATGACTAAGATTCTCTAGCTGTCAAATGAAAATTTAGAAGTTTAAGAGATACCAACTGTGCAGGGCTTGGAATACCTCTGAGAAGTTTAACTTGATTTGATTTACAGACAGTATGCTGGCTATGACTACTCGCAGCAAGGCCGGTATGTTCCGCCAGACATGATGCAGCCACAGCAGCCGTACACTGGGCAGATTCTCCAGCCAACTCAGGCTTATACCCCAGCTTCATCTCAGCCATTCTATGGAAACAACTTTGAGGATGAGCCCCCTTTATTAGAAGGTAGGATTGGTTGCAACGCTTGATGGTACTCCATCGTATCCAGCTGGTCAGTGAAAATAAATCTCAATTTGGAGCTGTTGTTTTTTTCCTTTAAAAGAATAATCTTGTAGGAATAAATTTTCTACTAAATAACTCATTTTCAACACAGTGTATGTGAAATTACATTGGGCTCTAGGGAACCAGATTTTCAACAAATAAAATGATAATAAATATGTTGTGTGAGATTGACTTTAACTTATTAATTAAATTCTATTAGTGGAAGAAATAAAGGGACATAGCAGGGTATCTGTTATTCTACATGGAAATAAACTGGCAGAACTAGTGAAATCACTAAAAAATATGGTGCTTTTCAAATTGTGTTCCCAAACCTATGAAGCAGTAGTTCTGAACTTTTATTGGGGGCAGGGGGGACCGTATACCTTTGAAAATTTAATGAAAGCTATGAATACTCTCCTCAGAAAAATGCAGACATATATATAGAGACATGGTTTTGTAGACAATTTCATGGGCCCCCAGTTATTCCTGAAGCTCCAGGTAAAGAACCCCTTGCTATCAACCCTATTCAGATGTTCTTTGCATCTGTTTTATCATATTCATACCCTTTTCCAACAACAAACTAGAAATTATTTGTGGGATAAGCACCATAAACTAGATCCTTTTTTGATGCTGGAGATATCATTTTGTCTCCTGTTCCAATATATAATAGATTCTGCTACATTAAAGGTATGTTACAAATCCTGATTAACTTTCTTATTTTCCTTTCCCTTAGAGTTAGGTATCAATTTTGACCACATCTGGCAAAAAACGCTAACAGTGTTACATCCGTTAAAAGTGGCAGATGGCAGCATCATGAATGAGACGGACCTGGCAGGACCAATGGTTTTCTGCCTTGCCTTTGGAGCCACGTTGTTGCTGGTAAGATTTTAGCTTCAGCTCTCAATATGAGATTGAACAACAACCTTTAAATGTTCCACCAAAAGCCGTTTTCGAAACTCTGCTTATACCTCGTCTTCCGTGTGTTTTGGATGCTATTGAGTTGCTTGTGTATATCTATTCATCACTTCTCTGTCCATAGTAAGCATAGCGTATTTAAAAACTATCTCTTATTGTAAGAACTAATATAATTATTAGGAATAACACAAACAGAAATAAATAACATACGTGGCTTCGGTCCCTCATTAGAATTCCTTCCTACTTTTCAGAGATTGACAAAAACTTTTACCCTGTTGCTGTCTCTTTTTTTTAAATGATAGCATTTTTTTTTTAATCTCTATACCTTGGTTAATGTTTTGTTGTAGTCATGCTGATGATTACTTTCCTATATACTATTTTTCCTGTCACCTTTTCGAGAATGTTACAGCATATTAAAAACAAAAAGAAAAGATAGTTGTTAAAAGATAGTTGCAAAGATAATTGTTAATATTTGTTTTATCTTTTGTCTCTGAATTATAAGAAAAAAATAATATAATTGCTAGAAAATGGGATTTTTAGTCAGAGGAGCTGGGCTTGAACTCAGTGCTCCTACTCTGCCCTTGACCAAGTCATTTAATTTTTCAGCTCCCTCTTATAGATAATAATCCTGTACTGCCTAGCAGGATTGTTGTGAAGATAACATAAGACAGCTTATGTGAGAATACATTCAAAAGTTAAAAACACCATACAGTATGAGGTTTTATCATTACTACGTAAGTGAATTCATGAATTCATCAGTGAACTCAGCTGAGCTTTTTCACACTTCTGCACTCCTAATCATGTATTAACGAATAATTAGTGAATCTAACAAAAATCCCAAGTATTTTTTTACCTAACATAATCTATAGAGGCATTCTTGTGATTGGGTTGTATATGGCAAAATTCAGACAAATCAGAGACTTTTCAAAGGCTCCTCTGTGGGCTGGTTTTAGTGATAGTGTGAACTGAATACGATGCTTGTTCACAAAGCTGGACTAATAACCGTAAGGTGGTTCCAGTGTAGCTAGTCTTTGCTGTCCTAAGACTGTTTATTGATGTCTTTTATAAGAGTAGAATTTTTAAGGTTTTTTTGTTTGTTTGCTTTACCTGAGGACTGTATAAATCAACAATTTTGAAAAATGTTGAAAGAAAGAAATATCTTCCATTGTATTCCTCTTGCCTTTTCTTTGCCCCTCCCCACAGAAGCCTGGCTTCCTGCTTATCCTGGCTTCCTTTCTCCTTGTTCCTCTAACACCCATATAAAGTGAATGATAAAATTTCTGCTTACAAAGATTATGGCTACACCCACCAATGAGAATAAATTGCTTTGGGTCATTTTTGGTGGAATTAGGTGCTGTCAAGTGATGTTATTATCCAAACGTTCTGAATGGCTTTCCATCTTGTTCTGGTAGTTTATTTGCTTAGAATCAGCTAGAGTAATCTATTAATACTATTTTAGGTGATTATACTATGATTTTTGTCTCTTTATTTGTTCAATTCTATGCCAAGCTCAAATGCCAACTGGAAAATGGAAAATCAAATATCTGTGTACTTTAAAGTTAAGAAGAATGTAAAAAACTAGTCTGCTCAACATTTTACTTCTCTGCTTAATGTATAGAGATACCTGTGTAGATTTTGAGGCTCATGAATTTTATCTTCTATAATACATATACCATTTTAGGTGAAATAAGGCAAAAATAACTGATTTTTTTACCTTTAACCTGTAATCTTTTCTTTACCCATAGGCTGGCAAAATCCAGTTCGGCTATGTATACGGGATCAGTGCAATTGGATGTCTAGGAATGTTTTGTTTATTAAACTTAATGAGTATGACAGGTGTTTCATTTGGTTGTGTGGCAAGCGTCCTCGGATATTGTCTTCTTCCCATGATCCTACTTTCCAGCTTTGCAGTGATATTTTCTTTGCAGTAAGTACTGATCTTTATTTTGGGGTTTGATTGACCAATTCTGTGTAATAGGATTCACCTCATCTTCTGTTTGAGACAAATCACTGACTCAGCATACTTGTCAGATAGTGCCTCATATAGGTAAGAACTATGCTACATGTTTTTGGGTGATGAACAGTGGAATTGAGAACAAATTTTAAATCGTTTATACCATCTCTACTTTTACTCGTGATCAAGAATGTCACTAATTTTGTGTTTATTTATCAGTATCATAGTGGTAACAAATTGATCAGTGGTGATTGTCAACTTAAAAATTACATTAAAAAGTTCAAATCATTAGAGTATTAAAATTATGCTTACCCATTGATATTTTTAGATTATGTCTAATTTCTTGAAACCATTGGGCATATGCCACATGTATGAATAATACATACTCTCTATCTGGTAGCTTTTAAACTGAAAATGAAACATACCGTTTTTACGACAAAAGGCTATTACTTAGCCTATCATGTCCTCAGATGTGTTTATGAGGTGCTTTGAATCTGTGTGATCTAAAAATAATAGGCTAGATTAAAAAAAGATGTAAATTACAGCTGATATTGTTTCTCCTTATGGCCAGTGTACACAGTCTCTCTCAAGGGTACAAGCTCCTCCTTGTGGGTAGTGCTGGACACTGCCAATCATAGGGCTTTGTTTCACTTTGAAAGTTAAAGTGGGGCTGGGCGTGGTGGCTCATGCCTGTAGCACTTCGGGAGGTGGAGGTGAGAAGATGAGGCCAGGAGTTCCAGACCAACCCGAGCAACAGGGAGACCCCATTTCTACAAAGAATAGAAAAATTAGCCAGGTATGGTGGTGCTCACCTAAAATAACAGCGCTTTAGGAGGCCTAGGTGGGAGATCTCTTGAGGCCAGGAGTTGGAAGTTGCAGTAAGCTGTGATGACACCACTGCACTCTAGGCTGGGCAACAGAGGGAGACACTGTTTCAAAAATAAAAAAAGTTAAAATGGAGGTTTAGGAGAAGATTATATGTCAATTATTTGTCCGATACTAGACGTTTGGCAAGATAATGCTTTATAGTATTCCTGGTTTGAATAACCATACTTCATATTTTCAGTGTAGAAACTACTTCACTCTTCTCATTTGTTAAGAATTGATACATGTGAATTTTACAGAAATTATTTTCTACTAAAATGGACTTTCTCAGCCAGGAACAACTTTGCCTGCAAGGGGACATTTGGCACTGTCTGGAGGCAATTTTGGTATCATAGCTATGGGGGAAAGGATGCTACTGGTATCTTATGGGTAGAGGCCAGGGATGCTGCTGAACATCCTAACAACGCACAGCACAAAGATATGTCCGGCCCAAATGTCAACAGTGCCAAGGTTGAGAAACCATGTATTTAAAAAGAGCAAAATGTAGTTCTAAATGAGCTTTTTATCACATGAAATGAGTAAGCATCATTAAATTGACTGTGAGGTACATTTTAGCATTTGAAAAAAAAATCCTGATTGTTTCTGCATATGTCTACATGTGGATTTAAAACGTTCTTACAAAACCAATCTCATCTGCTTTTTTCCCTTCCCCTTTTTTCCTTGTTGGTTACAGAGGAATGGTAGGAATCCTCCTCACTGCTGGGATTATTGGATGGTGCAGTTTTTCTGCTTCTAAAATTTTTATTTCTGCATTAGCCATGGAAGGACAGCAACTTTTAGTAGCATATCCCTGTGCTTTGTTATATGGAGTCTTTGCCCTAATTTCTGTCTTTTGAACTGAATTCACCTGGGATGTGGACATCAGTGGGCCAAATACACAAAAAGGACCTTGGACTCTTAAATTGGACCAGCAAACTGCTACAGCGCAACTCTTATGCAGATTTACATTTGACTATTGGAGCAATGGAAGTAAACATATATCTTTTGTTCATTTTTATAGAACTTTTGAATACTATATTGGATTTACCTGAAGTGTGACTAGCTTTAAGTGTTTGTGTTTCTACAAATAAGAAATGCTATTTCTTTCCTGTTCCTGCAGCCTTTGAAAAACAACTTTTTTCCTTGCAAATTATACTGTTTTTGATAGATTTTTATCAACTGTGGGATATCAACCACAAAGCTGATAATCTTTCTTAAAAACAACCCAGTCATAGTAGATATAAGACTTATTGCAGAAATATTTTTCCAAGGAATTAGGAAAGAAAATTGCCTGTATCCTTAAGTCAGGTGCACTTGAAGCAAAAAAAAAAGTGATCCAAATGCAGAACTTTTGAGTGTGCACTTCAAAAAAGTCCTGTCAATTATCTCATGGAGATTTCGCTAAAATTCAGAGATACAAGAAGTTCACAGTCTACCTTATTGTAGACATGAAATGTGAATGCCTGTTTAGATAATTAATAAGCCTTAGTGACCTGGACTGGCCACATCAATGCTCATAGTTGGGTCTCCACGTTTCCCAAGAGAAAAAAAAAATCATTAACCTTTTCTGAGAAAAATATTTAAAGTCTCACAATTTCAGTATTTCAATTTATTGATGTAAAGTACATCTGAATGCTTATTAAAATTTTCCCAATTAATTTTAACTGTGTTGTTGAGTTTACTTTTACTAAACCACTTTTCTCTGTGTCTCTTTTTTTTCTAGCGAGGGTCTGATTTTAACTCCCAGTTTAACCTGAGCTTTAGGAATAAAAGTCATTTACTATAGAATCGGGGGAAAAAAGAATTAAATGAGTAGCAATTTATTTGAGTTACAGCATTATATTCTTGTATTAAATACATTTGATTTATGTTGTCATGCTCTGTTGCCAGAGACCATGATACAGGAAAATACTATATCCTGTATACTGATCATTGGCTTTTTGTAGAGAAACTGCCTCTAATCCTGGACAAAGCTGTTCTGGTTATAAAAAAGGCAAGGTATTGGGAGCAAAATGTTGCCTTTTTTTTTTTTTTTTTAAAGAAGAGACATTCAGACCAAATAAAAAGAAATGCCAAACTGACATATTAATGGTTCTTTTTTTAGAGCAAGATTTCAAAGCATAAAAGGAAGTTGAGGTAGATAAAACATATTTCTTGTAAGAAGATCATAATTTCTAGTCTCTGGCATCACATAAGTATGATTTTCTTCATTCTTAATCTTCCAGAGAGAGAGCAACACTTGCTAATAATTAGTTTTTGGCTAGGTTTTCAAACTTAAATCACTTTGGAATATTTTTTATTGCAGTCTTTGGATAATATCTTTGTCTTTTTCAATTCGTTTTTTAAGTACACAAGTTCTTGTTAGGTGTAATTAATGCCTTCTGTTAATACCCAGTTCTTTGTAATGAACAGGGTAGATGATACTTTGGGAATTAAATTCTCTTGCTGTTGGCTAGACTTAAGATCATTAATCTTTAGCCAGATTCCCCAAATGAATCAAATTGTTTTCTTATTTATTGTCTCCCCCACCCCCAACAAAATAACTTTTAGTTTAAGTCATTGTTGTAGAGACTTTTGTTGGTTATCTTTTATTTATCTCTAAAATAATAAGGTACAGAACTATTTTATATTTAACTATTGCTCTGTCAAAACAGCTGTGCAGTAGAGTTGTATTTGATGCACGAGCTTAGTGCTAGAGTTTGCTTGGTTATATGAAGAGTCGTATATAGCCAACATTTCTCTTATGAAACTCTCTTAAATTAAAAATATATGTAGCCATATTTATATATACATTAAAGACTGATATACTGTGTCTCAAAAAGGACTATGTCGCTTTTTTTTTCTTTTTCTTTTTTTTTTTTTTTTTTTTTTGTCTAGCATTGGAATAAATTTCTTTCTTCGGGTGAGTACCAGGTAGAGTATTTGGCTTGCTTTAGGGCCTATTTTATACCAAAAGCATACAGGAATCCAAACATGAGAAGTACTCTCAGCATAGCTAAAAACTCACCCAGTGACTGTCACTGACTAACCAAAACTCACTGTGGGGGTGACAGATTGACACATCACATATCTCACTCCAGCTCTTATAGTGAACAGAATGGCAAGATCACTCACACGCTAGTGTTAATGTGTGCCAAGGACATGTAGGTGATTTTACATATGGGACTGTAAATGTGTATTTTATGACTTTGCTGAAATACTGTTTACTAGTGGGTGTTTCAAGAACTATATGACTAGGCTTGTGGAAATAGACATTCTCCAAATATAGTCATGCAGATAATGCAAAGTTCTATAAATCTTAAAAGACTATCCTTGGATGCTGGCTATCCAATCAAAGAGAATTTTTAGAAATATCTAATGACATGATTTGGAGTAGAATTTAAGTGCTATACATTTGATATTTTGTAAATTTGTATTTTTTAATCTTAATTCTTCAACTCAACTATGCTCCAAAGCTAAGTAAAGTCATTTGTCGCTAAAGTTAAAATTATGCTTGTGGTACTTACTACCTACAAAAAAGGAAGTCTTTCTTGATCTGAAAGTTGTTTCTTCATATCAAGAACTTAAAAGTTTGGACAAGAAGGGAACATAGAAGTTAGAATCTTGCTCTACCTGGATACTCTGACTCAATCATGAAGAATTATGGGAAATCAAGACTATATATAGCCTGTTATATAGAGCACATCTCATGTAATGACTCAGACAAGTTGCTTCCCTTGCCCTATGGGAGGGAGAAGAAATGTATGTGTATACACACACGCACACACATAAAATAAGTGTTCAGCCTTTCATAAGGTAGCACCAAAAGTTTTCAAAACAATATAGCACCCCTCATAGTACAAATCATGGCGTGAACATGCTTCCCAAAGATAAGCAAGTGGGCCTTCAAAATGCTACCAACAACAAGCCTTACCCAAATAACTCCCCAAGTTAAAGCTGTCCTCACAAACTGACTTATTTTGTGATGTCATGTCAAATTCCAACTACTGGTTAATATCAGTTTTTATAAATTTCAGTTTATGTGGAAATAAAAGTTTAAATTATTTCTTAAGCAATTTATTTATATCTAATAATATGCTTCTTTCAAAATATTAACTTATGAAACATTTAGAATCAGGCAAATACAAATACCTTTTCAAAGATAATTATAGCACATTAGTTAGCAAGAGAGACTTTTCTTTTTAGAATGTATTTAGGATTTGGGGTAAGGAGTGGCAATAAAAAGATATCAAGGTTTATTGGAAATGCCTTCAGTACGAATTGGTTCATGTCCTTTAATAAAGACATGAGAATGATCTGTCATTAGCTTGTCAAGCATATAGTGTTTATTTTCAGTCTAAATAAGGCCTATCCTCACCACTCTTTCTATAATCTAGGCCGTTACTACTTTTCACCACCAATGAAGAGCGAATTGATTTTTTAAAATTCTGCTTCATCATGAGAATTATTGAAATTTAAATTGGACATTACTATTACTTGAATTTCAGTAAGTTACTTTGTTCATTAATAATTAAACACCTATTTTATAATTGAGCAATAGGTAAAATGAAGCATTAAATATTTAAATTGCTGATTTCTAGCGATTGGCAGAATACATCAAAAGCATGTTATATTATTAACAAATATGTATCTCAGAACGGTTACTATAGAAACTGAAAAATGGCATCTGACAGTATGCAGTTCTGATTTTGCATCGCGGGTGTAAATATTTCGTCTGCCCTTGTGCACGAAGTTCCTACTCTCCTTAATGAAGAACATTATCTGCTGATGGAGCACAATGTCCTGTGTTTGTGCAAATAAATTAAAGTGATTACATACTCAAATGAGGACTAATTAAATACAGAGCTGTTCTCCTAATTTAAAAGCACAAATACTTTCTTGAGCACATTTGGTTCTAAAAATTGGATATTGCATTTTTTCGTGAACTTAACTAATTAGGCTTATCTTGCGTATATAAATTTGGTTTATTTCTGAAACTAGCACTGAATCTGCTGGTAGCTTTCAAGGTGATTAATTATGCATTAAGGTGTTTTCAATTGGATATAAACACTTGTGGCCCCCCCACACACAAGAATAATGAAAAAATTAGAAAACAAAGTACTCAGTAGAAACATTTAAGAAACTTATAAATTATGTGTTTGTGTGTGTGTGTGTTTTTTTTACCTAGTTGGCTTACTCTGATTCTCCTAGAAGTATAATAGAGAAAACTATTATAGAGTTATTTTTATTTTTTCCTAGTTAAGATAGAGTTCAAAAGAGTGTCTTTGTAAAATTTAATGACACATTTGGTTATAGTTTTCAGTTTCATGGTCTTTGATAATATCAGAAGACTCCATACAGTCTTTTCTTTAGGCAATCAGTGGCCCTAAAAGTGCTTTTATATTTTATTTTTGATTTTTTGATTTTTTGATTTTTTATTTTTTTCCTTTATTGAAGTGTAATTTACATATTATGTCTTTACTCCATTTTAAGTGTATAATTAAATGGTTATTAGTAAATTTACCAAGTGGTACAGCTATTCACAGAAATCAATTTTAGTGGATCTTCTACCCCCTATTGTGACCCCTAATACCCATCCCCAAATACATTTCAAGCATGCCCCTCCCCTTCGTAGTGCTCACCACATCTCTTGGATGTGGGTCTACCCCCTACCCCCCAAATCCTTAGTGAACACTCCCACCATTTGAGCACCACAGTGTTAATCAGTCAGTACCAATTTGATGGCGAGTACAAGTGGGGCCCATTCTTCGGGTCTTGTGTCACCTCACTTCGAATAATGGGTTCAAGCTTAATCCAGGATAATATAAGAGGTGCTAACTCACTGTCATTTCTTAAAATTAAGTAATATTCCATTGTGAACATACACCAGACTTTAACAATCCACTCATGAATTGACGGGCACTTGGGTTGTTTCCACAACCTAGCAATATCAGGCATACTCTTAATCAGTGCTCTGATTTGCTCACCAATTTTCTTAAGCAACATTATCTATGGTAATCTTCAACATTACTAGATATCTACATTTATATCTATATATATTAATCTTTCCATCAAGAATTAAATCTAGTCTAGAATATTTTTCTTCATTTACACTATTATTCTCTTCCTATTCATACTAGCAATGCTAATATTAGCATAGGCCCATGTCTTAGTCCCCACCTAAAAGAAATTAGCACAAGTACTGTATCTTGTTGACCACTACTATTCAGTATTTGTTATAGACAATCATAAAATTTGTAATTGGAACAGACGACAAACCCATTTTACAGATGAAAAAACTGATACACATACAGTTGTGACTTTTCCAAGACATCACAGATCAGTTGTAGCACAACCAAGACTAGAACTCAGCTCTCCTTTCTTCGTTTTTTTTTTAACCCTACCATAGTGCCTCTTTGGCATTATGTGTAAGGTTATAATTGTGCATCACGCTATTGAAATGTCTAATTTATCAATTTTCTTAAACCTATTTCTATCTATGAAAGTCTTCCTACAGTTAACAATAATTCCTCCAATAATTAATTATACAAAGATTTAGCTTTTTAAAAAAATACATTTGCAATAGATACTCCCTATTACCATAAGGATCTCAATGTTCTCAGGCACAGTGCTGAGTACTTTCCATGAATATTCTCATTTAATCTTTAGTTAACCCTAAAGATGGGTATAGTCCCCAATTTTCAGATGTAAAAACTGAGACACAGGAAGTTATTTGTCCACACTGCTAGGATTAGAATCTATGACTACCATTTCTTTTCTGAATCCCCACTAGACAGTGAGGTTCATGAGGGCAAGGATTGTACACATCTTAATTGCCATCTCCAACCCAGTGCAGAGCTCATGGAAAGAGCTTCATAGATACACGTTGAGTGAATGAATGAATGAAAATCCCTTTCAATATTCTTGGTCCTACTAACTGCTTCTGCACTTATTCTACCATGTCCTTTAATAGTAAAAACTTCCAATTATCTTGGAATTATGAAGGAACATGTTTCCTTATGCAGCAAAATCTATAGCTTATTGTTGCTGCCTTCAGATCTGCACACTACCAATTTTTTCCAACTATTTTAGCATGCTCAGTCCCCTTGCAAAGTGCTTTTTAGTTATTCACAATGAATTGTCCCAGTGGTACATGTGACTCACCATCTCATCATTCCCATTCAACAGGGGGGAAACACACAACTAAGTCACATACAAGGTCAAAGTCAAATGAATGGAGGAGTCAGGCATGAAACTAGTGACCCTGGCCCCGAATCTAGTTAGTTATGCCCCGGGCTCCTGGTCTCTTCCAAGATTTCTACATCGTTCCAAACTCTCCTCCCTTTGCCAGATGTTTACCACGTCTTTCAAGTGGAAGCAAGTCCTTTCAACTAGGCTCACCAGGGGAAACCCACTCTACTTCTCTGAAGGAAGAACGGCCGAACCAGTTCGCCTAAAATAAGAACTGACGTGATTCTTTGTCTGAATTCTGAAGCTGTTCTGACAGCATTTTCTAGTTGGCTAAGGTCCCACCAGTAATGAACCAGAATATAAAAACAAAGACTGTTCTCATGTTGTTTCCCAACCAAAGAGGGCTGTCTAAGCACTGGGTGAGTATTGAAATATCGGGATGTTTATCTGAGTCTTAAGCTTGACTTTTCCCCACCGAAATACTCCATCGAGTTCCCACCAGTGTGCACACACAAAAAAACTATGTTTCCCGGTTTCTCCAAGAGTCCTAGAGAACAAGCCAATTTCTATAGTCACTCAACAATTCTCTCCCGACATCTCTGGATTTTGTTTTCTCTTGGGGGAATAAATGAGCAGCTGGGGGAAAAAAAAAGGCTTTTAAAAATTGCACTTAGAATTTAATTGAAGTGCTATGACTTGTCTTTATTCCCAATTTCATAATCCAATTTCATGTCTATACTAGCATTTTAATGGTGCCACACTTGTGTAGTTCCTTTGAAATTAAAGAATTGAGGAACATAAAAGGTAAGAGTAAAAAGGTGATACAAGAACAAAAGCGTAGCTCAAGACTTGAATATTTAATTAGATATACCATCAAGATATGCCTTCTGGAGTGAAAAATCACTCCAGACCAGCTACTGTGGATTTAATCTGAGAAGTAACTAATAAAGTTCATTGCAACTGTCTTTCCAGGTTTTCCAAAATTTGAGACAACAAACCTCAACTCTCAAAGTATTTCTCTGGAGAGATTTCCAGGTTAAACTGGGAATTACAAATGATTAGAGCAGGCCAACTGGTAGACAGTAGCTGCTCCAGCAAATTCACCGCAAGGGCAGTCCTTGGAGTACTTGGTGAGTTGGCTTCCAGGCAAGAGACCAGAGAAAGAACCTCTACTCCCACACCGGAGTTTTTTCTGCGTTTTCCTTCCCCAGCCCCCACTTACAAAATAGAGAAGAATCTCAAAGTTCTAACTCTGATTGCTTCAAATTAAGGAATTACAATCCAGTGGAACATATAATGAATGGGGTGAGGAGAGGGTTCGGGCTAATATTTTATGCTTTGTGCTTCTGTAGCTGGACTTTTTTTTTTTTTTAACTGTTTAAATCAGGGGCAGAGCTTAAGATAGGATAGGACTTGAAATCCCAGATATTTCCAGGAGAAAAGCATGTGACATCAATGTGTATAGCAGGCTAGGTGTGAGAAGCACACATCCCACTCAGTCTAGCTTTATTTTCCCACTTTTAATGAAGACATGACTGTATGAAATAGATTGTTTTTACCTTAACTCTACTACACAAAAATAACATTCCGAGTGCAATGGTAAATGGCAGGTGACACTAGGCCTCAATGCTGGCAGCGAGGAGCTGGGATTCAGGGCCCAGGGTTGCCAAACTGATGTTTCAAGAGAAGCCAGAAATCTGAACTTTTCCCATGATGGCAACTTATTCGGGGTTTTGTTGTTGTTTGTTTGTTTTTAAGAAACATTATTCCAATTAACACTGCATGGACCAAAAAACAAACAAAAAAGTGACACAGAAACCAGTGTGTAACCTCTGCTTTCAGGTCCTGAGACTACGGGTAGATGGGTTCCTTAGCTTTCACTTCCCACCTCTCTCACGCCACCCCACCCATGCCCCAGCCTTCACCCAGCCCCCTCCACTCCCAGCCCTTGCTTTTGGCTACATCTAAATGCAGCACATAACATGGGGTTCAGCAAAGATGTTATAGAATTACAGAATTTGTTTTCCTCCACGCTTCCTATATGAGGTTAATTCTTAGTAGAACATGCATTTTGTGACTTTTTTTCCTCAATCGTGGCAGTTGGTCTGCCCTTATTTATGTATAATCTCTTTCCATGAACAGCACATTTCTATTAAAAGAAAAAAAAAAGTCTGTCCTGGTGACAAGTCACAGCTGTGGACACGAAATGAAGCAGTGCCAGTTGGCGCACATTGAGTGGAACCCCAGACACACAGGGACAAGTCACCCAAACAACGAAAGCGAAGAATATTTCATAACAGTAATACGGAAACTGCTAAAATCAGAGGATCATTCAACACTGGGCATGGAAATTTCCTTTAACATAACTCACTTCAATCCACTCATTTTACATCTGAGGGCATTGAAGCCAAAGAGATTCAATGTCTGAGGATAGTTAGAAACCGAACTACTGAATCAGGAAACCAGCTCTCAGACCCAAGTCCCCAGTCTCCACGTTCAGTGTGGGTTATATTATTATTAGCTACTCTAACCACACTATCATGTGATCGGAGAATTTATTCACCAAGCTAAAATGGGTAAAGAGAAGGCTGCCCTTTGTCATTCACACTCTTTCATTTTGGAATCTACCCTTGGATGGCATATCACCACAGCTCCCTATTTCCAGAGACAATATGCTACCACATTATTATTATTATTACTATTATTATTTTGTATGTGTTTACTAAGCAGTGAATTGAAGCTTCCTATTCAACCAGTTGCTCCTTGCTCTGTGATTGGCAGGGTCTACTGTGCTACACAGAAGAGTGGTATACAAATCAACATAAGTACATCATGACTCACCATCATACACATTTTCTTCTTGAAATCACTCAAGCAGAAGATGACAGTATCTCACTCAGAAATACACAATTAAATAATTGCTAAAGGCAGACTCTGAGAGGCTGGAGTGGTCCTTTTTTCTTTTTTTTTTTTCATACAGAGTCTTACTTTGTTGCCCAGGCTAGAGTGCTATGGCATCAGCCTCAAACTCCTGGGCTCAAGCGATCCTTCTGCCTCAGCCTCCTGAGTAGCTGGGACTACAGGCATGCGCCACCATGCCCAGCTGATTTTTTCTATATATTTTAGTTGGCTAATTAATTTCTTTCTATTTTTTTAGTAAAGATGGGATCTCGCTCTTGCTCAGGCTGGTCTTGAACTCCTAACCTCGAGCAATCCTTCCGCCTCCCAGAGTGCTAGGATTACAGGCATGAGCCACCGCGCCCAGCCTGGAGTGGTCCCTTATATCCAGCGTTGCTAGCTGTCAAGATTCTGGGGTAGATTTGGTCCCATGTGTCTCAGTCCATGAAAAAGGGGTTCCAACCCCTAACTGCTATAGAGCAATATAGCTTGGCGGTGTGGTGGCCCTGAGCCAGAGAAGAGCAGCGGCAATGGACCCACTCTGGGATACAGTTTGCTGTCAGTGAAGTGAGGGGGTTCAACGTGATGACTCTAAACATCTCCTTAATGTTTCAACGTCCTCTGCTTCTCCTACCACAGCTGGTGGAAACTGATTTGAGGTTTTCGGACATCTTTGAGGGCTGAAATATTGTGTAGGGTTAATTGTTTAAGTGGTAAAGAATATATCCTGTCCTGATACAATAATTATTTTTTTGTCGCTGCTGCTGTATGTTTAAGTATTTTTATACTGTCTTTATATTTCCAGATACTTGTTTACAAAGTGTTTGGAGTATCTGCCTTTGTATTTTGACAATTTGTAAAACACACACACACACAAATCTAAGATTTTTTTTAACCTTAATCATTTAGGAAACATGGAAGCAAGAGAGAAGGAAACACTTGCAATTTCTCGGCTTTTGTCTCAACGGGAAAGCCTTTCTCATTTTTTCTAAGTCTTTGATTTTTTTTTTCAAAACAAACCTCACAGGAAAGGGAGAAAGTCATAACAGAGACACTAAAAAGTCTATACACTGCACTCCCACCCATCCCCTCGACACTGCCACATCTTGTGATGCTTCTTTAACAATGAGTTGAAGATTGATGCCTTTTGGGATAATGAAGCATGGAACCACTTTTAAGACATACAGTTCCTTTTCAGCTCCTTCTCTGCATGGGCCAGGATATTGGGGAAAATCAGCAGATTTCCAAGTGTTAATGTTCAACCAGGTACAGTAATGGGCACAGAGCACAGAGAGCAAGACAGATTCATTTGACACGTCCACCATTCCAGCCTATTGAAGGAGGCATGTACTAGCCTTGTACGTTGCCTTGTCTAATTAGCTGCTGAGCTGTCCCCTGGCTCCTTGCTCGTGATTGAGACTTAGCGGGAAAACTCCTGTCACCAGGCATGATGAAGTGGCGCTTGATTGTGCTACAAGATGTCCCATGGATGCAGTCCAGACTGTTTCGACTAATCATCAACTTTGCAGATTCCAACACCAGGGCTTGTCTGCCAGGGCAGGAGCTTTGCAAAAGTCAGCATGAATGATCAGTAGCTGCAGAAAGAGTATAAGGAATGGCTTTGTTTATGTATATTTTTAAAGGACTGACTCCTGCAGGCAGCACCATGAGCCTGTGTGAGGAAAGGGGGCTATTTTCAAGTCAAGACTCCTCACAGCATAGCATCTTCCTGATAGGGGAGAAGCACCAACATTTACCATCTGTGTGTGACCAGATCTGTCACCACGTTAAATGCTGGTTAAATTTTTAGTCATTTCGTACCTATATAATTAATTAATTAACTCCTCACTTTCATCCCGGCCACATCACTTACCAACTCTGTGCCTTTGGACAAGTTATCTTCTCTCAGTCGCAGTTTCCTCATTTGTAAACTATTTTATAGGGTTATTGCCAGTGACCTTTAAGCCGCTTAGAACATAGGAAGTCCTCATTAATGTTAGCTGCAGGCATTATTATGATGATGGTGCTTGAGTCCATCATTCTAAATGTAAATGTGATAAAAGAACACCTGCTGATAAGCACTGTCTGTACAGTGTAGATTCAAAAGTCAACTATGGGTTACAAATCCAAGTTGAAAGTATATCTAGAATCATCTTTAGAGGGTTGTAATAATAAGCAAGGCTTCCAGGGCAGCTCTGCTAGGTGGAACGAGGAGAGAGAGCCAGCTGCCTGTTTCTCTCCCTGTTGCTTAGCATGACCACACCTTGGTGGTGACAAAGGCCATTCCAAAGCAATATTTTCAAAGACAAAGGCTTATGCTCACCACTGGCAAACATAGACTTGAGTGTTCGTACGTTAAATTTTTACTGTCATGAGAACACAATTATAACTAATCCCAGAAGAATTACCCTCTAGTCAAAACACAGCTTTTAGTTCAGAAAATGGAAATAGAGAATGTAAGAGTTGGATGGAGACAGGACCGAATCTGGTCCAATCCCACACGAGCTTCCATTTGCAAGTGGGGAACTTGAAGCCCAAAGAGGTAACCTGCTCGTCTATGTCAGATCGGAATCCAGAGCCAGACTGCCCACAGGCACCTCCCAATCAGAGGCTCACATCCCTTCTATGCATGAGGCAAGTTCTAGCTTTGGATAGGGTCAGAAGTGCTCAACACAAGCCACCCGTTTCATTAGCTAAGGCTCAAATTGAGGTGTTCCTCCAGTTTATGTGTGCCTGAAGGGGGCTTCCTAAAATAAAGGGTAATATGAAAGAGCAAACCTTATTTCATAGAACTATTTAATAGTTAAAAATAGACATGATTAGTTTTTTAAAAGGAGAGCTATATATATGTATATGCAAAAATATTCAAAACATATATATTTTTTTTTTCTTTTTTTTGAGACAGAGTCTCACTCTGTTGCCCGCGCTACCGTGCCATGGCGTCAGCCTAGCTCACAGCAACGTCAAACTCCTGGGCTCAAGAGATCCTCCTGCCTCAGCCTCCCGAGTAGCTGGGACTACAGGCATGCGCCACCATGCCCGGCTAATTTTTTCTATATATTTTTAGTTGTACAGCTAATTTCTTTCTATTTTTAGTAGAGATGGGGTCTCGCTCTTGCTCAGGCTGGTCTCGAACTCCTGAGCTGAAAGGATCCGCTTGCTTCAGCCTCCCAGAGTGCTAGGATTATAGGTATGAGCCTCTGTGCCCAGCCCAAAACACTTCACAAAAAGTGAAGAAAACAAGGTGCACAACAGTCACTAGAACACCTATAAAACAATCCATAGAGGGGTGTGTGTGTGTGTGTGTGTGTGTGTGTGTGTACATAGTCGTACCTAAGTGCATGGGGGAAAAAAAACCAAAAAGATACTCACCAAATTGTTAGTAACCCTCTGAGGAAAGGAATGGGATTGAGGAAACCAGCATAAGTAGAAGATAAAATGACATTTTTTTTTCTTACCTACTTCAATATTGTTTGCATTTTTTTACAGCAAGAATTTTTTTTACAGTAAATGTGACTTGTGTAATTACCAACTTGTTTAATATATTTCAATACATTATCCATGGTCTATCACCACCTAAAGCATCCTCAAAGCTTAAAGCTTTTGCAAGACCATAACAAAGAGAAACATTTGGATGTGAAGTTACCTAATTTGCTTTGGTTCTCAAACCAAGACACAGTAAATCTGCATTTCTGCTATGGTCCAACAATAATACATAAATCTTGACTTGGTTATAAGTAGTGTCACTAATATAAATACTATCCTAGAATGTTGATTAAGCTCCTAAAACATTTTAAGAACAGTATATAAAAATAGAAATACATCAGTATACTGGGGTTTTTGGAAGTTTGCATATAAGTATACATAAAACTTCCTTTCCTATCTGTGCAGATAAATTATATTTTAAAAATTAATCATAGGGCCAGGCACGGTGGCTCATGCCTGTAATCCTAGCACTCTGGGAGGCTGAGGCAAGTGGATCCTTTGAGCTCAGGAGTTCAAGACCAGCCTGAGCAAGAGCGAGATCCCATCTCTACGAAAAAAATAGAAAGAAATTACCTGGACAACTAAAAATATATAGAAAAAATTATCCGGGCATGGTGGCGCATGCCTGTAGTCCCAGCTACTCAGGAGGCTGAGGCGGGAGGATCATGTGAGCCCAGGAGTTTGAGGTGCCGTGAGCTAGGCTGACACCATGGCACTCTAGCCCGGGCAACAGAGTGAAACTCTGTCTAAAAAAAAAAAAAAAAAAAAAATTAATCATGCAACCAATGTTTTTTATTTAGGAAATTCCATCAGAGATAAATTTTATTTCATGGTAATTTTATTCTCCAAATCTCATGATTAATACCATCACCAGCAGCAAAATACAAATCAAGGCATATTAACTCCAACTATCAAAATTATCTTTTAATTGTACCTTTACTTCACTCTAAAAGTAAATTGTTTCACATTGAGAAACTTATGGGATAGCCCTTATATTTGAATGTCAACTGAAATTTTAAAGTTCTTGAACTTCGGTTTTTCCCATGAAGCAGCAATAAAAGGCCCAAACTGTTGTGTTGCTTATGTAGGGAAGTCATCAGAGAACATGACTGAACCTCAGCCCGCGCTAATAATGACTAGGTAGCCGTCATTTTTAAAAACAATGTCACAAAAGCTATTTCGATGCTGTCATGCTTAAGAATAATTAGTTTCCATCAAAGCAACAGATTATCTGTTCATGTTGTCCACTGGGTCATTACAATGAACAACCAATACAGATAAATGATATCTAATCTTTTCTGCTCTTCTATTGGACTGATTGATGGTTATAACATCTCCAATATTATAAGGCAGAAAAATTATGCTGACATTTAGAAGCAAAAGCACAGAAAGATAAAACTAAGTACAAAGCATGCCCAACACTATTGGGGGGAAAAAGAAATATCTAAAGACAAATAGAACTGAAAACAGAATGGCAATTAGGCCAAAGGAGAGTTATGGGAGGCAACGACTATACCTTGTGGGTGGCAGGCAGCTCAATTAATTATACAACAAGAAGGGGGAACCCGGATATTTCCATAAGACACATTATTACAAGGAATATTGACTTAAGCATCTTTTAAATTTTATGCCCTAAAAGAAGACAAAGGATTTCCCTAGTATTGATCTGCTCCTGAATCAGGTTGACTTTAAGAGATCACATAATGAGAAATGGTTGAGCAGCAAATGAGACTAAGAAGAAACTGCAATTACTTACAACTCACATTTACCACGTTCAATAGACTGTATCTTTTCCACGTCGCTTTGTGCTCATGCTGTGTCTGTCAGCTAGAATCGCAAAAGAACCATTCAGCTTGCCCTAAATATGAAACAGCAATTTGGGCCTGGACCTTTGGTTCACCCCATTGTCATTGATCGTTTATAGAAAAATTATGAAATGAGGATAGCTTAGACTGAGAGTCAAGACAAAAGCCACCTTTAGGTTATTTTTTCAGAGATTTGGAGTATATGTACTATTACAGCTGGTTTTGCCTCAGAGAGTGTCGATCCCAGATGAAGCTTTTCACTACAAGCAGAAATAGGGGAAATTTTTAGTTCACTGAGTGCTAATGGGGATAGGCCCCTACTTTAAAAATTCTGCCCACTGTCATTTATTCTATTTACTTCAGTGTTGTTCGAATTTGTTTTTTAAAAGACAAGGTCTTGCTATGTTGCCCAGGCTGGCCTCAAGTTCCCGGGCTCAAGTTATCCTCCCTCAACCTCTTGAGTGGCTAGGACTACAGGCACTGGCCACCGCAGCCCAGCTACAGCAAGAAATTTTCAGATTTTCTCTGAGAATCAGCAGTTTTCCAGGAATAGTCTATCTTCTTTACATTAAAAAAAAAAAAGTATGCTCCCTCTAAATGCAATGAGGGATCCTTGATTGAATCCTAGAACAGAAAAAGGACATTTGTGAAAAAACCGAGGAAATCCAAATAAAGACTGCAGTTTAGTTAATAGTATTGTATCAATGAATGCTAAGATGTTAGTTTCGATAAATGTACCACATTTATGTAAAATGCCAACATCAGAGGAAACTGGAAGAAAGGCATGCAGGAACATTCTGCACCACCTTTGCAACTCTTCTATAAATCTAAAATTGTTTCAAAATAAAGAGTTCAAAAAAAAATGCTCCCCAGGCACCAATCCCGCTCCCCCCATCACACTAAAGAATTACTGGTAAACTGGCATGGAGCGGATGCTTGTTAGACTGACACACAATGGCATCATTGTGGTCCACTGGCAAGACTTCAATAGCAAGATAGAAGAGTTGTTTAAAAAAAAAATCTAAACTTGTAAAAAACATTCTAGATTGTTCTTTCTTAATGCAGAGAGGAAGTGAGGGCTAGGAAGAGGGAGAGAGGGAGAGGGAGAGAGGGGGGGAAAATAGCAGGTATGCTCTTTTCTTTAAGCCAGTGGTTCTCACCTGGAAGCATTTTGCACCTCCATCCTCCATCCCCCATCCCAGGGGACATTTGACAATGTCTGAAGACATTTTTGGTTGTCACAACCAGGAGGTGCTACTAGCGTCTATTGGGTAAAGACCAGGGAGTTTACTAAATATCCCACAATGCACAGCAAAGGCCCCTGCAACAAAGAATTGTCCAGCCCAAAATGTCAATAGTGCCGAGGTAAAAACTCTGCTCTAAGCAATTAAAATTCAAATGCAAAACAGATGAGAGAAGAAATCAGAGTAAGGAAAAGCTGTGCCAAGTCCTCCCTTTAAAGGAATTCAATAAGGATGGGAGAGGTTCTACCAAGGAACGATAGCCAGAGTGGCCCCTCACTCAGATAACTGTCCATAGCACGTCTCGGGCAGAAATTACTCTGGCAGCAACTCTCCTCCTGCACTGTCTACCTCTCTTCCTGCAGCTTATCCAAATTGGTTCTCCCTGTTTAGCATCTGAGCACATGTCTGACCTTGCAAGTCCTGTATAACCTCACTGCCTGGAAGTTCATTGATAATTTCCCCAGTGGTTTTTCCATTTCCCAAATTCACAGAAAACTTCTTCTAAGGATTATGTTTCACAATGCTTATAATTCATTTTACCCTTTACCTGGCCCATGGTAAATATTTTTTAAATGTTGCGTATATACTAACTACCATATTTCATTGAATCTGTGACATCCTCAGTTCAAGATGTACCATTATTTTATATGCCACTGAAAATTAAAAGATGCTACTAATTAGGCTGCCAAATAGTAAGTCATTATCAATTATTAAATTTATTCCAATAACATATGAAAAATACTGTCTCAGAAGCAATGATATATAATTTTATCACCCCGTTAGCATTCACTTACTATGTATTTTCACTATATTACACGGAACATATCTCATCTCCTTAAGCAGTTGAAAATCTTTTTAAAGGCCTATACATCTTACATCTCTTTGTCCATGCCCAACACCAAGATCAACACTACAGCTCCAAAATCAGTAGTAAAAACTGGTATTGAAAATAGTGCTTTACATGTCATACACTTGTGCTACATTACATACTCTTGTGAGTATCTCATCCTCTAAAGAACACCATGAAGTAGTACTATTATTATTCCCATTTAGTAGTTGAGGAATGCAAGGTGATAAAATGTGCCCAAGGTCACCAAGCAGGTATGTGGTGGAACCTCAGATTATGAAGACAATTCTTTCTATATTGCAGGGCCCAGGATCCCAAATTCTATGCCACTCTGCCCTCATGACCATGGACAAAAAAAGCTACAAAGGGCAAGTTTAAGATAGGAGAGACCAACCATATATGCTCTTTGGACACACTCCACATACGCTTTCATTTTACTGTAAGTATTATCTTCACAAATAGAGACATTAGCAATAGCAACCAAAACTGAATTAATCAGTAACAAAAATTATTTGTTTACAACTTTAAACCACCCGAGGGCAAGTATTATAATAATAACCCCTCTACTACAAACCAAGGACATCTAACAAATATACTTTGAATGTGATGATACCTTTGGTGACCCTATAGGAAATAGTTTCTTTTAAAGTTTGCCCTATATATATAAAATTCGGTGGACACTCTTTGGATTAAAAGCCTATAAGGCTTTAATTTTTTTTTTTTTTTTTTTTTTTTTTGAGACAGAGTCTCGCTCTGTTGCCCAGGCTAGAGTGCCATGGCGTCAGCCTAGCTCACAGCAACCTCAAACTCCTGGGCTCAAGCAATCCTTCTGCCCCAGCCTCCCAAGTAGCTGGGACTACAGGCATATGCCACCATGCCCGGCTAATTTTTTCTATATACTTTTAGTTGTCCAGCTAATTTCTTTCTATTTTTTTTTTAGTAGAGACAGGGTCTCGCTCTCACTCAGGCTGGTCTTGAACTCCTGAGCTCAAACGATTCGCCCGGCCTCGGCCTCCCAGAGTGCTAGGATTATAGTCGTGAGCCACCGTGCCCGGCCTAAAAGCCTATAAGGCTCTAATTTTAAAATCACTGTCAAGATATCACATCAACATTAAGAAACACTTCAGTAAAAGAATACCATAATAAATTCCGTCTCCCTAATCCCCACCCCATATTGAAATATCACAATTTTTTTTATAGGTTTATTCATTTTCTGTGGTTATATACATGGGTCAATTCATATTCTGCTTTTTCACACAATCTATCATAAGCATCTTTCCATCTCTCTATGCTAATCACCACAACTATCATATCAAATGCCAGCATAATAGCTCCTCATACGTTTGGTTATTAAATCATTTCCATACTGTCAAATATTTAGATAGTTTCTACTTTTTTTGCCTACAAGTTGAGTTGAGTTTTCCTTCTATTGTAAATAACCCCATAATGACCAAGCCATAAAGGGCAGAGGGGATTTTTTTTACTTCTGTGGAATTTAGAAGTTTATTTAGGATTCATCCCTAGGGGTGGAATCATTGAGTCAAAAGATATGAACATGTTTATGACACGATTTCTTAATAGTTTAATACTATAAAACAGAGATCCTCACATTGAGCCATCTCATCATCCCCAAAAAAAGAAGGGAGCAAAAAATAAAATAATAATAGTTGGCATTCACATAACACCTTCTTCTTCTCAAAGTGCCTTTGCAAACTGAAATAAAATGCTAGTTCTCCAAGCTGTCAACACCCTGACTTTCTCAGGGAAACAGTTACTGATGGAACTCTTCAATAACTCAAGTGTGTTCAAGAGAGAATATTATAAGATCAACCAATGTTTGTTATATTAAGAGATAAAATAAAGTCTGTCAAGGAAAAAAATAAGGTGCCTTTAGATTCTTTAAGTGAAATATTGATTTGATTGATCACAGGCACGCTAAAGGCATAATTACATCTGTCATGTAAACCCCACTTAGTTCATAAAGTATTGAACAGGAACAGTAATTGTTTTCCTGTTAATGAGGCTGCAGACTATGTTCTCAGAGTGACTCATTTATTATTTAGTTTATTTCGAAATGGAGGGTGGCTCACCAACATGCAGCTAAATTGGACAGATTAACCACCACCACCACTACCACCAACCTCCAAAGTCAGGCTCCTGTCCAAAATATGCAATGCAGCTCTCACCAAAAACCAAAACCACACAGTTCTCAACTCATAAGAAGGCCAAACTGTACTCAAAGCCACAAGTTACTATTTCCCTTACCTCGATTTTCATAACTTAAAGTCATCCTAATAGAAGTTTCATTTTTTTAAGTAAGGTTAAAAATTAACCAAATAAACTTATGAATCATATGTAAATAAGATTTTCCTATACCTGTTTCTAGGCAAGCTCTGCAAAAGGACACATGATAATGGTGGAAATGCCACCAGAGTAACAGGATCCACATCGTGGTTTTGGATTGATCCCCCAAATGAAGGACAAGCCTTCTCCGTGGCTGTCCATTTAATCTCCCCCATCACTCTGTTTACCAAGCACAAGTCTTCAAAAGGGGCTTGCTCTCACCCCCTTGTGCCTTTACAAGTCCTAGTAAATCAGCTTAAAATACCCAGCCCTGCCAAAACCGGGAAGGAACCAAGATGTCCTTCAGTAGGTGAACGGATGATAACTGTGGTACATCCAGACAATGGAATATTATTCAGCACTGAAAGGAAATGAGCTATCAAGCCATGAATACACCAGAGGTGACCTTAAATGCACATTACTAAGTGAAAGAAGCCAATCTGAGAAGGCAACATACTGCACAATCCCAACCATATGACATTCTGGAAAAGGCAAAACTAGGAGAAAATAAAGACATCAGTGGCTGGCAGGGCTTAGTGGGGAGGGAGAGATGACTAGGTGGAGCATGCAGGAGTTTTGGAGAAGTGAAACCACTCTGATACTTTAATGGTGGATACCTGTCATTACACATTTGTCCAAATTCACAGAATGTGCAGCACCAAGAATGAAGCCTAACGTAAACCATGGATTTTATATGTCAGTGTAGGTTCATCCATTGTAACAGTTGTGCCACTCTGGTGGGAGATGTTAATGATGGGGTAAGCCATGCATGGCAGGAGGGAGAATTCTCTGCACCTTATACTCAATTTTTCTGTAGACCTAAAACTGCTTTAAAAAAATAAAGTCTATTAAAACGACCACCACCACCTATCCCCACCTTGTTCACCTGGCTAAGCCCATCTGTCCTTCAAAGTGCAGCTCAGGGGTCACCTCCTAACTGTATTGCATTTGTCTACTTTCTCATGTTCCCCACCCCCCCCCCCTTTTTTTGTTACAGAGCTTTTGTTTAAAGACTTTAATGGAGATGTTTAGATTCAATAAACTCTCTCATGTTCTCAGAGTACAACACTGGAGACAGGGCCTGGGCTAGCAGGTGGGCAGCTCCCAGGAACTGTGGTAGCCCCAGAGCCACACCCTCCCCCCTTGCAGGGGGCCCGGGGTGGCCACGGGGAGGGTTAACTGTTCCTGCCCAGGACCGAGGAGCTCGGAGCCACTTGAGGACCTTGAGCCACTTGAGGACAAGGACCTTGTTTCATTTGCCTTTGGGTCCCCACCTCTGAGCGCACAGTAGACAGAAATTCAGTATATGTTGGTTAAATGAATGTATGAAAGGAGAAGTCTCTTTCAACCAACTCTGGTTTGGTGAAGCAAATATCTAGTTGGCATGTGTAGTTAGCTAACATACAGAGATGCATTAGAAAAGGACAGAAAACCTGCCTAAACTTTAAAAAAAAAACAAAAACTATCGCATTCTACCGTATTCCAGAAGTCTGTGGAATCATTTCATCAATAATCTGTGTTAAAATCCAAGCATCCTATAAGCCAAAAGAGTTAAAAAAAAAAAAAAAAAAAAAAAAGCCTCTATGAATCCTGCTTTCACTTCAAGCCCCAAAGCGATTAGGAAAAGGAAAAAAATCAAAGCCCTTGTTTAAACCAGGTGAAAAGTGCATTCAAGAGCTCCCCCGCCTTGTTTTCTGCCCACACAGCGCAGAAATGTATAAAGTGCTGGATTGTGGTGAAAGCCTCACGGTGGTTCCAGTCAGAGAGAAAAAAAGAAACTCCCTTGGCTCTGATTTACATAGTCACAAAACAAAATCCGACTTCACAGGCATAAAGGGCACCTACGTGGAGGAGAATAAGAACCTCAGAGCCCCATTGGCAAAGTGGCGTCCGCCTAATGCAGGGTTTGAAGTGAGTAATTTGTAGCTAGGAAGTGGCGCTGTCATGGAAGGCACGGGCTATATAGCTTTCCACCCCTCCAGATAATAGTTTTGAAAATACCTCCAATGTGGGGCCGTCTAGCATACACAGAAGCAAACAATCAGTTCCTGAGAAGGCGCTTTCTGGGCGAGTCTCAAAGCCCCATAGGTGAGGTTAGGTTAGTCGTGGGCAGACAAGCAGCGGGGGATTCATTACTCCGCACTCCCTGCCTTTATTATTTATTACCCTTTCTGCCCAAAACTTCCCATCACCCCAATCTCTTAAAGACATCATTGCTGAAAGGTGTCTGGGGGAGAATTAGCAGTCATCCTTTCACTCTCCAACAATGGCATCTTGCACGCTGGTTGTTGAAAGGCTTCAACGTACTGTTGTGAAGTGCTTTGTACAGCAGAGAGCCTGGCACATGGAAGGTGCAAATAGCAGGTGCATAAAAGATGGAAGGCAGGGCCTATCGCTCCTGGGTTGGGCTGGGGAGAGGGCATTTGGACCATTGGGCCAAGGCCTCCCCTTCAAAAAGGGCCTCCCATTTAAACTTCTGAAGTCATCTCCAAATCAGTTTATACGTTCAATTGACAGATGTGAACCAACAGAGGGAAGGTTGTTCTCTTGTCAACTTTCAAATTGTGCTCCATAACTGGACCACATCACCTTTTTGGTTCTCTTTTTTTAATAAATCCTAAAATTGTCTTATGACTGGCACAACACACTACATTTCAATGTATTTTTATATTGCGATTAAAAGTTACAATATACACACAGGGAGCAATTTATATAACTCTGCTTCTGGCATTTTCCAACTTTTTAAATTTACCAGGAAGCTCAAAAAAATGGCAGTGGCCTGGTTCTGTCATGATCTCTGAGATTTAGATTGGACAATGTAGATTTGGGGTTTTGCTTGGGAAAGATTAGCAAATGTGCAATCAGCAATCTGTCTAGACCAGCACCAGCCCATAGCCACATCATGCGAGCCACCAATATGACCTACACATGTGACTTTAAATTCCCCTGTAGTCACGTTTTAAAAAAATAAAGTGATACAGAGGAAATTAATTTTAATAATATATTTTGTTAACTCAATATATTTAAATTTTTCAAAATGCAATCAATATAAAAATGAATCCAATATATAATTTTTTTGTGTGAAGTGCATGAGCTGGTGTGTATGTACTTTATGCCTACAACATACCTCAATTTGGACTCACCATATTTCAAGTGCTCAGTAGCCACATGTGGCTAATGACTACCTTACTGGACAGCACAGGTCAAGAAGCCATAATCTGCAGAAACTTCCCTTCCAGTTTATTTGGACAGAGTGATATCTAGGCACTTGCCATTTTAATGGTTAACAGTGGCATTTAAAAGAAGCCAGTTAAAAAAGATATAAGAGATGGCAACTGACACCTAGTGGACCTGAACTGAACATTTCTAGCAAGAAAGTCAAGTAAGTTAAGAATCCATAATTTATAACAAAAGTGTAAGGACGAGAAATCTTTTTGCATTTCTGATAGTTTTCCCAGGCTATGTCTTCCTCCACGGAAAGTGAACTGTGAACATTTCTGCAGTAAGAAGCCAGCTTTGAAAAAGCACAGAGATTCTGAACTGATTGTGATTCTGGAATACACAAAATAAAACTCCATGGGCAAACTATAATGTGCTTCTTTAGACAGAATCTTGGACTTGGGCTCCTCATCCAGATTACATGAAAGCAATCCATTTCTGTCTCAAATATTAGATTTCTGCATAAAAGTTTGTTTGGGGAAAAAATGCTCCTAGGAGAGGAGAAATGAGACTGAAAGCCATTAGACAAAATAATCTCTTGGCTAAGTGAAAGAAGATATCCTTACATTTTCATTTATGTGACATTCTGGAAAGGCCAAGCTATAGGGACAGAAATCAAATCAGTGGTTGTCCAGGCTTAGGAGTGGGACGAGGGCTAGAGTGATGAAAGTGTTCCAGATCTTGACTGTGGTGCTCTACACCTGAAAAGGGTGAGTTTACTGTGTATAAATTATAGCACAATATACCAGACCCCATAAAATGACCTGGCTAAGTCCCCTTCGTTTCTAAACACTAGAAATCTTGGAGTTGTTGGCTCTTAGGCAGAATGTGTGAAATGCAATTTGGATATTCAAATTATTATTCCTTATTTGTTAAACTCTATAGTGGGCATTTGTGGTTTTTGTCCATAAGTCTCTGTTCCTTTGTTTTGGCAATAGAATTTCATTTTCTTTTGGGAAATTAATTCTCCATTGAATGCTATTTTGGTAAGACTGTCAGTACAATCCTGTCCCACCCAAGAAATAGGCATGTGACCCTAGCTTTGCCTACTACACTCTCTTTTCCAAGACTTTGAATCTTCATCATACAGGGAAGAGTGACATCCTTTTAAGAAATGTGAGTTGGTTTCTCTCACCTGGACCTCCAAAGCAGCCCTGGCTCCTGTCTCTTTCTGATTCTGTTTCCTAGCCAACCCTTCAATTTCTGTATGAGAATCTGTATAATGACTTATCCAATATCATCTCTAACCTCTGACATCCCTTCTTGTGCTATGAGGCTGGAAATTGAAACTATGTTTTCCAGATTCCCTTGCAGCTAGAGTTCATATGTGACTTGGATTTCACCAAGCAGATGTACCTGCAAGAGTACATCTGCAGATTTGGAAGACAGTTGTGAGTTATATGACATGGTAGTTTCACATAGGAGAAAAGGTCGTCTAGGGCACTTGAGTAGAAGTTCTGCTGTTTGCAACCTAAGAATCCTACTAATACATCTAGTCATCTTGTCATTCAGTAAATTCTTGCTGGACATCTACTATGTGCCAAATTTATATTAGACCCTATCAATATAAAGATGATGGAAACTATATTGTTCCTTTGCAAAAGGTCACAGTCTGGCACAACCCTTAGGAAAATTATTTGTATTTACTAAGCTACAAACATATGCCATATCCCTATGCTGTGGCCCAACAATTCCACTGCTATACATGTCCCTAATAGAAATGAGAGTACACATCTACCCAAAGAAATGTATAAAAATGTTTGTGGCAGCTTTATTCATAATAGCCAGAGACCAGAAAGCCAAAATATCTATTAAGAGTAGAATATGGCCAGGCGCGGTGGCTCACGCCTGTAATCCCAGCACTCTGGGAGGCCGAGGTGGGAGGATGGTTTGAGCTCAGGAGGTCGAGACCAGCCTGAGCAAGAGCGAGACCCCGTCTCTACTAAAAATAGAAAGAAATTAGTTGGACAACTAAAAATATATTAAAAAAATTAGCCAAGCATGGTGAGGCATGCCTGTAGTCCCAGCTACTAGGGAAGCTAAGGCAGAAGGGTTGCTTAACCCCGGGAGTTTGAGGTTGCTGTGAGCTAGGCTGACACCATGGCACTCTAGCCCGGGCAACAGAGTGAGACTCTGTCTCAAAAACAAGAAAACAATGTTCTGTGTATCTAAAATGCATTTGACGGACTCATGGCAGGAAAGTGCGGCAGGAGGACAAGTGTGTGTCATTGTGGAGGCCTCAGAAGATGTGGACTGTCATCCTACCCCTACCTGGACCTCACTGTGTGGCCTTGAGACCCCACCGTCCTCAGAGGCAGATCTTAGAGAAAGTACCTAGGAGCAGTGGCATCTTAGTAAATGTTTAATAACCAGCTCTCAAAAAAAAAAAAAAAAAATCCTGGATTTGTAGTGTTCACTGATTTCCACGATGTAAATGCTCCCACCAGTTTAAGCTCCTTCTATGTCAAATGCGGACTGGGAAGAGATGAACAGCAGTATACAATTACAGAGTATTTCCACTATGTAAATATAATACATAAACCACCTCTTGAGGATAGAGGATGGTAAAATATAATAAAGTAGACGTTTCAAATGTTTATTACTTTTGTTTTAAAACAATTTATGTATTTAATTGCAATCTTATATAATCTTATAATTTTTAATAATGACTGTTTAACAACTGGCTTACAAAATCCCTAAAAATTGAGCGATTAGCTCTAGCGAGTCAGTATGAGGCTCCAGCACACCACTGCCTAGGAGCCTTTTGGGCTGTGCCAGGCTGAAGGTCAAAGTCAGGAGCTATGAGCCTGCTTAGGCAACCAAATGTGGGAGCCTCACCCCCAGATCCTTGGCCCCAGAAGTCCTCTTGGCCTGAATCTCAGTCCAGAAGAGAGAGGAAGGAGCACAGGAGAGGACTCCAACCAGGAAGGCCAGTGGCAGGAAGGGCTGGCAGCATCAATGTTATCGTGGGAGCTGTTTTTCTCTGTCTTATCAATGGCAGAGACCAGGGAAAACAATACCCCTGACCTGATATCACTTTGTGAGCCAACAGGAAAACCTCAGAACCATGATTTTTTTCACCTCAAGGATGGGAGTGAATGGGACTGCAAACCAGTGCAACCTCTGTGGAAAGCAACATGGAGATACCTTAAAGAGATACAAGTGGATCTACGGTTTGATCCCGCAACCCCATTACTGGGCATCTACCCAAAAGAACAAAGGACATTCTATAAAAAAGACATCTGCACTAGAATGTTTATAGCAGCACAATTCATAATAGCAAAGATGTGGAAACAACCCAAGTGCCCATCAATACATGAGTGGATTAATGAAATGTGGTATATGTATACCATGGTGTACTATTCAGCTATAAGAAACAATGGTGATATAGCACCTCTTGTATTTTCCTGGATAGAGCTGAAACCCATTCTACTAAGTGAAGTATCCCAAGAATGGAAAAACAAGCACCACACGTACTCACCAGCAAATTGGTATTAACTGATCAACATCTAAGTGGACATATAGGAACAACATTTATCAGGCATCGGGCAGATGGGGGGAGGAGGGGATGGGTATATACATACATAATGAGTGCAATGTGCATCATCTGGGGGATGGACACGCTTGAAACACTGACCCCGGGGGGGGGGAAGGAGGGAAAAAGCAGCACACGTAACCTAACATTTGTACCCCCATAATATGCTGAAATAAAAAAAAAGGATGGGAGAGAGAAAACGTGGCAGGCCCACACCCACTCTCGCTGTCTTGCAAGAGATACGCAGCTTCTACACACCTTCCCGTTGAGAACAACCACTTGGCTCCCCCGCAACTGCAAGGGAGGCTGAGAAAGGGAGGAGGACATGGATGCCTGGGGAACATCCACTCTCCCTGCCAGAGCCCCCTGCATTTCTATAATCCTCGGAGTCTCTGAGTCGTTCCAGCCGAGATTCGACAATCTCCTGTTTCTGAGTCTACAAACCACAGAGGCTTTCTGAGTTTATTCATTCGTTTCTTAAGTAAACAGAGGGCCTGCTCTGATCCAGAGCTGGGATAGGCAAAGGGGCTTAGAGCTCCTTGAGGAGCTTATCATCCAGTGGCGGTGCTGGGCAGGAGGAGTGGGAAGAGAAGACTGACCATCTTCCAAATGTCATAATATCATGCAAACACCCCATAGTTGAGAATAAAAGAGAGAACATCTAAGGGTATGTGTGAGGGTCGGGAGGGTCTTGTGACTGCAAGAGGCTTCTTTGAGAAAGTCTGTTTTTCAGTTGGGCTTTGAAGGATGAGAGGAGACTTCCAGGAAGACTAAAAGGGAGGGCTCTTCCTAGTAGGGGAAGAGCATATGCAAAGGCATGGAGGCCATGATGCATTTTGAGTGCTTACTACTTTTGTTTTAATATAATTTATGTATTTAGTTGCAATCTTATATAATCTAATTTTTAATAATGTCTATGTTAGTCATTATGGGTGGGGAAAGGCCAGTTATTTCATTTTGCTGGAGGCTGCGGTACACATGCAGTGTAGGGGTTGGGGGTAGGTTGTACCTGCAACTGCAGTAGAAAGGTAGTCAGGAGTCAGATGTCAAAAAGGCCTTGAATGCCATGCCCAGTAGGTATTTGGACTTTGTCCAGTGGGCTGCCATGGAAAGATTCCAAGTGGGCAAGGAAGGCCAAGGTGTCCATCAGCCAGCTTCCCTTCCATTCTTTGATGTGGACAAGGCTTTTCTCAAAATAATGTAGAGAACTCTGCACATTCAGCTTTAGGATGCCTTAATTCCCGTCTCCCAAACGGATGTGCCACAAGCCTAGATACATAGAAATTCCAGAGCTGTTTCTCCTCATCACCCGCAGGAGGACACATTCACATTTTGATCCCTGGCCGTGACTGACCAGGCATCATCCGCAGTGGCCAGTGACCCCTGGAGGCCTGTGGTCTCTCCACAGGTTGAGGTTGCTAAGAGGCCATTGACAAAATGCATAGAAGTTCCCCCTTATCTGTGGTTTTGCTTTCCGTGGTTTCAGTTACCTGTGGTCAACTGTGGTCCAAAAAAATTAAGTGGAAAATTCCAGAAATAATTCATAAGTTTGAAATTGGGTGCCACTCTGAGCAGCATGAGGAAATCTCTTACCCGGGTCATGAATCATCCCTGTGTCCAGCATAGCCATGCCATGACGCTGCCCACTCGTAGACATCATGTGTTCCCAACATCCAACCATTGACACGATCGTGGCTTGATGGCCCCAGATCACCAGAAGCAGATGCTCCTCCTACTGCTGTATCATCAGAAGGCCAATAGTAGCCTAAGGTCACATCATAATGCCCACATCATTCGCCTCCCTTCCCCTCAGCACATAGGTATCCTATCATCTCACACCATCACAAGAAGGGTAAGTAGAGTACAAGAAGGTATTTTGAGATAGAGAGACTTCATTCATATAACTTTTATTACAGTATATTTTCATAATTGTTCTATTTTATTATTAGCTCTTATTGTTCATCTCTGTGCCTAATTTATAAATTAAACTTTATTATAGGTATGTAGGTACAATAGGAAAAAACACAGTATATATAGGGTTTGGTACTATCTGTGGCTTCAGGCATCTATTAGAGGGTCTTATAATGTATCCCCCTTGGATAATGGGGGACTACTGTATATGACTTACCTTTTTTTTTTTTTTTTTTAAGAAAAGTGGATTTGAAATTGCAAGGAGAGAAGGAAAGTGATTGCTTCCCATAGCTTGTGTGTGAGGAAGGGCCCATCTCGGTCCCACGACATTTCTGAGGGTAGTTCCTCTGGGAGCAGGGAGCCTACTAGGCCTGCTCCTGTGACTTCTAGGAACAGAGCTCCAGGGTGCTCTGCCACCTTGCGCAGGCCACATATAAATGCTAGGAGGCCCCAACACTGAGGCTGGGGCCCTCCATGCCTACCTGGCACTGTCCAGCCATGAAACCAAGCAAGCACTCTCTGAGGGCTTCCAGAGGCCAGGAGGATTTCATACATGAGGCAACGGTCCAGGGGAGGAGATTCAACTTGCCTGTGTCACACTGCTAGGAAGGGGACAGTCTCCAAAGGTCCAAGCACTTTCCACAAGTCAGAACCTTCAGGGAATGGCAGGCTGAGTTTAAGGTTTTTGGATCTACCTTCCTTCATCTAATCCTAAAGGCCGGTCAAGAGCCTGGGGGTGGGGCCTGGAGGGGTCAGGTTGTTCTTATGGTTTACCATCTGTGCACTGCACAAAGATACCTGGGCTAGTGGGGCTGGAACACAGCTAGTGTTTACCAAGCTGTGTGCCCCCGGCAATAAGAGGCTGCATCCATGGAAGGAGGTACCCTTTGTGTGTGTGTGTGTGTATGCACACAAAGGTGCCTTCTAACTAAGATTTCAGCCCACGGGAGTTGAGAGTAGCCTCTTTTCTAATTCTGTACAAAGTTGCCATATAGGTTAGAGCTAAGGTGCAGGACCTGCGGCCTTAAGGCCACATGTGGGCTTCTACGTCCTTAAGTGTGGCCTTTTGACTGAATCCAAATTTTACAGAACAAATTCTTTTATTGAATATTGAATAAAAATTCAATATTTTTATTTTATTTTTAAAATGAATGTATTTAACATACCAAAGAATAAAATAAGCTTCAGTGAAACAATCTTCTCAAACTGACCTGCACGATTAAAACATTACTAAGCCATAAGGGCTAAATTGATGGCCACTACGTTCATGATTTAGTTCTAACTTCCCCTGCCTGGCTGGTGCCACTACTGCATGTTTATGGGGGTCAAGCATGTTATTTTGTTATCAGCTTTTGACAGTGATGCACTGTGTTTCTGTTTGAAGTGGAATTTGTGAATAGTTGCACAGCTCAATAGTATTTTTTAATTCTGCCTGCTTAACAGCCCATCACGTCAAAGAAGATCAAGAGAACGCTGAAGGAAGAAACCGGATTTTTTAATGAGGATCGAGAATTGCAGTATTATCTTATTTCTGCTAAAGACATGATGATTTGCTTGCTTTGTGAGACTGTAATATCAACATTAAAGAAATTCAATGCTCATCAGCATTACTACACTGATAAGGACCACAAATATTTTAAGTTAGAGGGAGAGGCGCGAAAGGTTGTACTGCAGAAATGAAAAGATGAAAAGCAAAAGCAAATTCAATTCTTTCAAGCAGCAACAAGACTAGAAAGAATGCCACTGATGCAACTTACAAAGTAGCTTATATACTAGGGGAAAAAAAGGGAAGCCATTCAGTGATGTAGAAATTGTGAAAGAATGCATTGTCGAAGTTGAAGGATGTTTAGACCCCAATAACACTTCAAAGTAGAAACAACTGCTTCTTTTGAGGAGAACCATAACTGATCAGTAACATGAATTAGCCTTCGACTTAACAGAACAACTTCATGAAATACTTCAAAAGGAAAATATATGGGCTGGGTGTGGAGGCTCACGCCTGTAATCCTGGCACTCTGGGAGGCCGAGGCGGAGGATTGCTCAAGGTCAGGAATTCGAAACCAGCCTGAGCAAGAGTGAGACCCTGTCTCTACTAAAAATAGAAAGAAATTAATTGGCCAACCAAAAATACATACAGAAAAAATTAGCCGGGCATGGTGGTACATGCCTGTAGTCCCAGCTACTCGGGAGGCTGAGGCAGGAGGATTGCTTGAGCCCAGGAGTTTGAGGTTGCTGTGAGCTAGGCTGACGCCACGGCACTCTAGCCCAGGCAACAGAGTGAAACTCTGTCTCACAAAAAAAAAAAAAAGCTATTATAAATATATTCCATATGTCTAAGAAGGTAAAAAATTCTTAAGAAAAATCTGAATATTAAAAAGACTAAAACTGAAATTCTGGAGATTAAAAAAGTAAAATATCTGAAATGAAAAATATGCTGAAAGGGATTAACAGCAGATTCAATGTAGCAGGAGAAAAGATTAGAGACTTGAAAATATTGTAATAAAACATCTAAAAGGACACACAGGTCAGGCGGAGTGGCTCACGCCTGCAATCCCAGCACTTAGGGAGAACAAGATGGGAAAATCACTTGAGGCCAGGAGTTCAAAACCCACTGGGGCAACATAGTGAGATCTTGTCTTTACAAAAAAACTAAAAAATTAGCTGGGTGTGATAATGTGTGCCTGCAGTCCCAGCTACTTGGGAGGCTGAGGCAGGAGGATTGTTTGAACCCAGGAGTTTGAGGTTGCAGTGAACTGTGATGACACCACTGCACTCCAGCCTGGGCAATAGAGCAAGACCCTGTCTCTAAAAAAAAATAAAAAATAAAATGACATTCAGAAAGACAAAAGATGAAAAAAAATGAGTAGAGTACTAATGACCTGTGAGTCAGTATCAAGCAGTCCAACATAATGTAATTGAAGTCTAAGAAGGAAAGATAAGGTAAATAGGAAAAAAAAAAAGTGAAAAATAATGGCATACATATTTCCAAATTTCTTGAAAAACACAAAGCTACAGATCCAAGAGATCCAATGAGCCCAAAGAGAAAAAACATTAAGAAAACCATAGCAAGACATCATAAATTGCAAAAAGCTAGTGGTGGTGTCTCTATCATTCTGATACTTCTACGTGTATGTTGTGGATAAGGCAAATAAGCAAGTATGTGGTATTCTAATTATGTCATCCTTCATGACCTTGAGAACTAGGACTCTCAGCAAAGGATATATAAATGTAAAATAGAAGAGCTACAGATGTCAGATTGCTCTGACCCTGAATTGAAAACATAAATATGAACTCCTATGTTATCTGAAAACAATATTCCTTATCTGTTCACTGAAAAGGCCCAGAAATAGTGACCGCCCCAGGAGAACTAGGAACCCCCCAATAGGAGCCTTGGCTAATTCCAACTCTAGGGTAGAATATTTACCGTGTTTAATAGCAAGTACATGTTTTTCCATTTTTGAGATACTTCACTTAGGATAATGGTCTCCAGTTCCACCCAAATTGCCACAAAAGGGCTTAATTCATCCTGCTTCATGGCTGTACAATAAAAATTTTAAAGTGACAAAAAAGAACAAAATAGAACTCTAAGAAAAGAAAAGTAATGGGTGGGAGACAATAGCAATCCTAAAATGGCGTTCACCCAGGCTTCAAATCCTTCAGAAATAAAGATGCAATTTGTTCAACTACGTAGTTCACATAGTCCATTAAAAACAGTAAAGATATACCATTTTAGGAAGAGAAATTTAAAATAGTTTATGCAAATGTTTTAATAATAATTATTACTACTGTATGAAAAAAATCTTCCTTTTATTTGCCCCTTTATTACTAATTTCAACTAATTAATATATTTTATTCTTTTTTTGCCCTTGTCCACATAAAATCAGAGTCAAAATATTCGAGTTTTTTTTTCATAGCACATGCCATTATTGCTTACTATAAGAACTGCTGTGGGTACCCTTCCTATTTTTCAAAAAAGAATAAAAGAAAAAGAAAGAAAAGAAGAGAAAGGCATTTTGGTTTTGTATTGTTTCTGAACAGCATGGTCTTAAGAAGTTTCATTTCACTGAAATGGCAGAACTCTATGGGAGAAGAGGGGGAATCCTGTATTCTACTAACAAATAATTTTTGTAATATAATCTTTGTGTTTGAGGTGAAAAAGGAAAAAAATAAGCTGCTTCTTTATGTCACTTTAAATTTTGTTCAACATTTTGACTTGTAATATGTTCCCATTTTCACAATAATACTTTGTGGGGTTTTGTTGAGGGGCAGTGGGAGATGAAAAAGGATAAGGCAGAAAGTTGGGGGAGGGGGAAGAAATAAGAAAAAGGAATAAAAAATAAGAACAGGAAGGGAGAGTGGGAGTATTTTTCTCAAGAAATGTGTATTGTGCCGGAAGCAGGTATATTTTGTAGTTAAGTTCTTCCTTAATTAAAATTCTTTTTTTCATTTCTTTCATTCCAATAAAAATTTCATCTATTGCATGTAAAACAATGCAATAACATATGTAGAAAACACTGTTTCCCTTCTAGATCCAGCACTAAAGTAACCAAGGTCATTGACCTGGTGACCAGCCTCACTTCCACCATTATACATAAAAACAAAGGGGATTTGAAGTTGTTTTTGTTAGTTTGTTTGTTTGCTGTTTCAAACATTAGGTAATACTATAAATATTATGCTGGAATCTGTTTTACCCAAATAACAATACATCATGGGCCGCTCGAGTCAATAGATAGAAATCTAAATCATTCTTTTAAACTGTCACTTAATATTTCACACTAAGTATTTACTGCATGTAACTATTGCCCTAATGAATAGACAATGAGATTGTTTACATTTTTTACCACTACAATAAAGTTTTCTAATATGGCTTAAATAATGATGTTTCTATTTCTATAGGAAAGCTGTTTTAAAATGGAGTTTGGTCGGTCAAAGAGAAAATAATTTTAGATTATAATAGACATGACCAGCTTTCTTTCCCAAATGTTTGCAATTTATATTCCTACTAATATACTATAGTGTCCATTTTCCCATTTATGTCTTACCAACAATGAATGTTATGGCCCTTTTTAAATTTTGCCATCATATTGGGAAGATTGGAAATTATCAAAAGACTTATTCTTTAGTGTTTTTCTCAAATTGAATTCACAGCCTATCTGTCTAGGTCTCTGGCACGTGTAGCCGGTTTGCTCCATAAGGTCAGCATGTAGACTGGACGTAAGCAGTGGTTTTCTTTGCCCTACTCTGAGGTCCAGATCGCCTACAGGAGATTGTATCATTGGAATTGTACCACCAGGAACAAAGCATGTTATCTAGGTTAATACCACCATTGTCATATATGAAAGATACCTTAGTATTCACTGGAAACAAAGTAATAGCAACACAAATCTGAGGGGTTGAAGAAGCTATCCAACGCTTAAATCTTATCTGTGAGATCCCTACCAATTTATTATTCCACCTCTGCTTAAATTCCTCTAATGATGGAGAAGGTACAAAAGCAGACAGCCTATTCCATAATAATAAAGCTAACTTTTATTGAACGTTTATTCTGTACCAGACACAATTGTAAGTGCCCGGCAGGAAGTATCTCATTTAATCCTTAGAAAAACCCAATGGGGGAGGCTGGACTATTGTACCTATTTCACAGAATAAACCAAGGCATGGATCACACAGCTGGCAAGTAGTTGTAGCAGGTTTGAAGTCAATGGAGCCACACTCAACCTCTACACCTTACTGCCTCCCAGAGGCAGGTTTATAAAACTGTGAACGCCAACCCTTTTTCTTTGCACAAAGTGTAACATTTTTTCCTGTACTTCTGTTTCATTGCTCTTACTTCTATTCTGCTGATTTCCATGAATTCTTCTAAAATCTTTTACATATGAAAATACTACAACTATCTGAAAGTAGCTATGAGGTTCTCTTTTTCATCTTTCATTCTAGAAACAAGAGTGTATTTAATGGAAACTTAAGAAAGATCAGAGCATAGAACCCACCCAATACCAAGAGTGAGAAAAGGTAAGGGACCATATTTCTTACTTATTATAGACTCCAATTCAAGCCAACTATGAGTGTTTAGAGCAAATGGGGCTAAAAATTTTCAAAAGGAGGGACCAAGTCCCCAGCCTTAAGACATAAAACATTAATGGGAAAGATTAACATAATATCATTATATTTTCAAAGTCTCAGTCAAATCTGTCCAGTCAGTGAAATGCATCCTCCTAAAAAGACTCCCAAAGAATGCCTCAAATACCTAAGGATTAAGTCCTTTAGGAGTACAATGACAAATGAGAACATGGCACTTAAAAGAGACAGGTTTAATAATATTCTAGTTATAGGAATTCAAAGATAATGGAGAGTATTATAAAAAAATTTAAAAAACCAAAATTTCCACATTTATCACAAGAGAATGGATTCAGTGGAAATTCAAATAGAAAACAAATAAAATCAGATGACATAATGGAAGTAAAATATGCCTGTGAGGAACATCTGGTGTGTCAGCCAGAAGTTCAGCAAGAATGCACTAATGTAAGGTCTCTCTCTTTCTCAACATACGCCTCTTGCTGTTAAAATACCTAAGGTTTAGATTGTATTTCCCATTTATAATCTTTTGAGACACAGAATTATTTTTTCTTACCTTTTTCTCTATCCTTTGCACTTTCAGAAAAGGGAATGAAATGATCATTTCTCTTAAAATCCAGGCCACATTACAGCTCTTTTGCTAAATTAATTTGCACATGTGAGATCAAGAGCTCATGCAGCTTTATTCCTGAAAACTCCCCTACGTTTTTCCACTGCCCACTTCTCAGTGCATTCATCATCACTTCTTTAAATTCAAGACACCAGGCTAACAACGTATTGCTGTCTCACACTGAAATAATTCAGAATCAAACATTAAGCACTCCTCCCAAACACAAAAATAGAAGCTAGTGGAAAAGTAGCTATATTAATTATGGATTTTTTGTGTATTCCATTTATTTGCAATTTGTAAAAAGTTGTATATAATGTTCATAAAAATTTGGTTCTACATTTCTTTAAGTAGTGGACTGTTAAGATAATTGTTAAATCTATAGGAATATCCCTGTTATTGGTTTGCTTTTAATTTGATTAATTATTAATTGAATAAATTGAAGACAGTTATCACTTTGGGGATTTTTTTAGTATTCAGTTTACTCAATTCAAGTGAGGTGGATGGGCTCTTTAAAAATATGGACTTTATTTTAATGAAAAGTAATATACATATTTTTAACTTCTGAGCCACTATACTACAGATAAAATATTAATATAACCATAGATGTGCCTATTTATTTCCGGAATCTTTAAGGAATTTTCTGTAGAACATATATAGAGAATTAGCTAGCTTGAGACAACCATTTTAAATATACTTGTAGAATATTTTTCCCTCTCTTTGTATCAGAGAATTTTAAAGTTAGAAAGACCCTTAAAATTTTCAAAAGTTGTACTGTGCTTACTGATTATTGGACATCCTTTTTGTGAGTGTTTGGTCAAGTCTTTTACCTATTTTTCTATTGGCTATCTGCATTTTACTTAATGCTTTATAAAAAGTTTTTTAATGTATACTTTGGAAAACTTCCAATATCTGCTAATGCTGAACCTGTGCATACCATATGACCCAGCAATTGTACTTATAGTTTTATACTCAACAGAAATGTGTGTGTGTGTGTCACCAAAAGACATAAACAAGAATATCCATAGTAGTACTATTCATAATAGCCCAAACTGGAAATTAAATGCCCATGAGAGTAGATAAATTTATGCAGGAATAATCACTTGCTATTGAAAGTGGAGAGATAGCAGCTAGAAAGGGGCATGAGGGAGTTAGAGAGGTGTTGGTAATGTTCTGTTTCTTGATCTGGGTGCTGGTGAAACAGGTGTGTTCAGTTTGTGAAAAATCTGTCGATCTAGCCAGGCACTGGGGCTCATGCTTGTAGTCCTAGCACTTCAGGAGGCTGAAGTGTCCATGGACACTTGGATTGCTATCCTAATAGGTGTGAAGTAGTATTTCTTTATGGTTTTAATTTGTATTTACCTACTAATTAGTGATGTTGAGACTTTTTCACGTGCTTTTTTGCCATTTATATAGCTACTTTGGAGCTACGTTTACTCAACGTAGCTCCAAAGTAGCTATATAAATGGCAAAAAAGTAGCTACGTTTGCACATTTTTGGATTCAGTAGTTTGGTGTTTTTCTTGTTGAGTTTTAGAAGTCCTCTATATAGTCTAAATATTAATCCTTTATGAGATATAGGATTTACAAATATTTTTTCTCATTTTGTGGGTTGTCTTTTTACTTTGCTGATAGTACCTTTTGATGCATAAAATTTTTAAATTTCCATGAAGTTCAGTTTGTCTCTTTTGTTGTTGTCTGTGCCTTCGGTGTCATATCTAAAAAATCATTGCCAAATCTAATGTTGTGAAGCTTTTGCCCTATGTTTTCTTCTAAGAGTTTATAGTTTTAGGTCTTGCATTAGCTCGTGGATCCATTTTTAATTAAATTTTGGATATGATGTTAGATAAGGATTGAACTTCATTCTATTGCATGTAGATATATCCAGTTTTCCCAGCACCATTTGTTGAAAAGACTGTCTTTTCCCTATTGAATAGTCTTGCCACCTTCATATAAAATCATTTGACCATATATGCAAGGGTTTATTTCTGGACTCTCTATTCTATTCCATTGGTCTGTATGTCTATCTTTATGCCAGTATCTAGACAATAATTAATATTATCAGAGTGATTTTCTTTTACAATCTGTTTGTATAATCTAATTGTAGTATTAATTGGAATTGTCCCCAAAAATGTGGTTTGAGCATCTATTCATACTTTTATTAGACATTTATGTTTTCTTTTCTTTAAATAACTGTTCATGTATTTTGACATTTTTTATTGGTTTGTGTTATTCTCATTTTTTTTTACAAATTTGTTATATTTTCTGGACAATAATCTTGTCAGTTATATATGTCACAAGGATTTTCTCCTAGTTTGTGACTTGCCTTTTTACTTTTAATGGGATGGTTTGAAGAATGGGAGTTTAATTTTAATGTAGTCAAATTTATTCATCATTTTCTTTGTGTTGTGCTTTTTACATCTTGTTCAAGAAAATTTTCCCTGACTCAAAAGTAATCTCATATATCATCTTAGAAAAGTTAAAATTTTGCTTTTCACTTTGAAGTATTTTATTTTATTCATCAGAAACTGGTTTTCAGCTGGGTACAGTGGCTTACATCTGTAATCCCAGCACTTTGGGAGGCTGAGGCAGGAGGACTGCTTGAGGCCAGGAATTCAACACCTGGGCAACATAGCAAGACCCATCTCTACAAAAAAATACAAAAATTAGCGTGATGTGGTGTGGTGGCGCAGGCCTGTAGTCCCAGCTACTCAGGAGGCTGAGGCAGGAGGTTCACTTCAGCCCAGGAGTCTGAGGTTGCAGTGAGCTATGACTACACCATTGCACTCCAGCCTGGGAAAACAGAAAGATTGGAAAGAAAAGAAAGAAAGAAAGAAAGGAAAGAAAAGAAAGAAAGAAAGAAAGAAAGAAAGAAAGAAAGAAAGAAAGAAAGAAAGAAAGAAAGTAATTGATTGGTTTTTACATATAGTGTGTGAGGCATAAATCCTATTTTATTTTTTATATATATTTATCTACATGGGCTAGCACTATTAATTGAATATCTACATATTTCCTACTCATCCTTCAATGCCACTCTGTATTGTATCAAGTTTCCATAAATGTGTGGGTCTGATTATGAAGTATGTGTAATGTTCCAATGACTATTTGTCTATCACTTCTCCAACTCCATGCTGTCTTAATTGCATTACTTTTACAATCTGTCTGGATAGCTAGTAGGGAAGTTCCACCCCATATCTTGTTCTTCTTTTCAAAATTTTCTGCAGTAGTCTGTCCATTTCTCTTCCACATAAAGTAGTTCCACTTAAAATGATTCCATTTTAAGGTCAGCTTTTCATGTTCAATGAAAACCCCTGTTTTTATGATAGGAAATGCATTGAATATAGGGATTGGTGTAAGACCATTGATATTGCCATCATATTGAGTTTCTATCCATGACAGTCTTCAATGGTTTGTCGTCTTTTACGTCTTCCTATAAAGTTTTAAAAGTTTCTCCAAAATGTTCTTGCACATTTTTTGTTCTGATTTGTTCCTGGATACTTTATATTTTTGATGCATTGTAAATCCCTCTTTTAAAAATTGTATCTTCTAATTATTTGTAACTTACATATTGAAATGATAAGGTTGGTTTTTCATTAATTTTGAACTCGAATAATCCTGTACATCCTTGTATTAGAGCTAATAATGTAACTAAATTTTTTGTGTTTTTTATGACAAATTTATAATATTTTATTTATGTCTTTCCAAAGTTTATGCTTTTTATTTAAATGCTGGTAAGGGATTCCGTACATTATTGAATAAAAGTGGTGATAGCAGATACCCTTTTTCTTATTTCATTTTTTTAAGGGAAAGTCTTCTAAAGTTTCACCAGTTAGGATGATGTTTCCTGTTGTCATTTACAGCTACATTTAAACAGTTTAGGAAGTTTCTTTCTAATCCTAAGTGCATACTTGTTTAGAAATATTACAGTTTTGAGAAAAGAATTTTTATCTGAGGAATGTAAGTCCTTTAAAATTATCAGGCCCAGAGAGACATTAAAATGAGACAGCAATCATATCCTACTCCTCTCTTTGATCTATCTATTCATCTTTTGAAACTGCTTGCTATTGCCACAAGTAGCTATAAATTAACCTACTAATGCTATCCAGACACTATAACCCATGCCTTATAGCATAACAATCTATACCCAAACACTAATCAATGTTATTTCTGTAAACCAGTATGAATTCCTGACAAACAACCTTGTATCTGCCCACTCCCTCCTGTCCCTCTATTTTGCCTTTAAAATCTTGCTTGTAATAAAGGCCAAATGGAACTCACATCCAGGGCTATTTGGGTCTGACTCTTCTGGGCAGCTGTCTTTACTTTGGCTCAAGGAAACTGTTTATATTTTACACCTCAGCCTCTCCCTTTTAAGGTCGACATTTCCCTGGTGAACTAAACCTTCTATCATTATGTAGTGTTCCCTTATATTCTAATGGTGTTTTGCCTTAAACTTTGTTTGGGGCCAGGTGTGGTGGCTCATTCCTGTAATCCCAGCATTTTGGGAAGCCGAGATGTGAGAATTGCCTGAGGCCAAGAGTTCAAGACCAGACCGGGCAACATAACAAGACCCCTCATAACAAGAACTCTCAAAAAATAAGATTTCATTTTGTTTGATATTAGTGTAAGTATAGCAGCTTTCTCTCTGGTAGAATTTGCCCAGTATATATTTTTCATCTTTCCTCTTTCAACCTTTCCACATTCATATTTTCAGTTTTTGTTTTTTTTTTAGACAGTCTTGCTTTGTTGCCCAGGCTAGAATGCCATGGCATCAACCTAGCTCACAGCAACCTCAAACTCCCAGGCTCAAGCAATCCTTCTGTCTCAGCCTCTCGAGTAGCTGGGACTAAAGGCATGCACCACCATGCCCAGCTAAATTTTTCTATTTTTAGTTACCTGGCTAATTTTTTTTCTATTTTTAGTAGAGATGGGGTCTCACTCTTGCTCAGGCTGGTCTCAAACTCCTGAGCTCAAACGATCCTCCTGCCTTGGCCTCCCAGAGTGCTAGGATTACAGGGTGAGCCACCGTGCCCGTCCTGCATTCATATTTCAGTTGTGTTTCTTTTAGTTGTGTTTCTAATAATTTTTCTCTTTTAGCTGAGAGCTTAGTTCATTTTATTTATGATTACTGATGTATTTGAGTCTACTTCTATAATTTTATTCTTATTCATTTTTTCTTTTTTTCTTTCTTTTACTACTATATCTTGGATTGATTGGTATTTTTCCTATAGCATTTTTTCCTGTTTTTAAAATTATATGCTCTAATTCTATACTGTTTGTGGTTAACTTTTAATTTTAGTAAGCAAATTTAATCAAACCTAAGGTTAACCAATATCTTTTTTCTCCTCCCAAACAATACAAGAATTTTGATCTCTATAATTCTGCTTATCCCTTTCTAGGCTTACAGCCCACTGTTGATTATGATCTCAGCTTTATTTAATAGTGTTTTTAAATCCTATTAATTTGACACTAGTATCATAATTTCAAATAATCAGTCTTTGTTTAGCTTCACTCACAAATTTATAATTATCATTGCTTATCTTCCCTTCTTACATCTCAGTCCTTTCTGCAGTACATTATTAAGAAGTTCCTTTAGTGAGTAATCTATCGATGGTAAATATTTTTAGTTTTTGCCTGAAAAATAGTTTTTCACTCTTATTCTTCAAAGGCAGCTTATCTTGATATCCAATTCCAGGTTAACAGATTTTATCACAGCATTTTGAAATATTATGCTATTGTTGCCCTCTGGTTTCTGTTGTTGCTGCTTTCAAGTCTGCTGTTATTCTAATTTTAATTCCTGAGTGGCTAATTTGCCTGTTCTCTCTAGCTTTTTAAAAAGATCTTCTCTTTATTTCAATGTTCTGCACATTCACCATGTTATTCACTAGTGCTTATTTCTTTGTATTTATCCCATTTGGGATTCATTGTACTCTCTGAATCTAAGAATTTATATTATCAGTTACAGAAAAAAATTCTTACTGCTCTTTCCCATTCTCTCTGTTGTCTCCTTCTGGAACTCCAACTAGACATATGATAGACCTTCTAGTTCTGTCTTCCATCTATCTTAAATAGCTCTTTTTTTTTTTTTTTTTTTTTTGAGACAGAGTCTTGATCTGTTGCCTGGGCTAGAGTCTCGTGGCCTCAGCCTAGCTCAAAGCAACCTCAAACTCCTGGGCTTAAGTGATCCTCCTGCCTCAGCCTCCCAAGTAGCTGGGACTACAGGCATGTACCACCATGCCCAGCTAATTTTTTGTATATCTATATTTTTAGTTGTCCAGATAATTTCTTTCTAGTTTTAGTAGAGACGGGGTCTTGCTCTTGCTCAGGCTGGTCTCAAACTCCTTGACGTCGAGCGATCCTCCCACCTCAGCCTCCCAGAGTGCTAGGATTACAGGCATGAGCCACCACGCCCGGCCTCTGTCTTAAATAGCTCTTTATCCCTATTTCAAATCTCCCATCTGTTTTTCTTTCTATGCTTCATTCTGGATAATTTCTTTATATAATGTATATGTTTTTCCAATTTTCTATTAATTCCATTTTTATTTTATTTTATTTTTTAAAGTGTCATCTCCGTCTTTCAGAGAGCAAATATTTTCTTACATCATCTGGATTCTCTGTTAATTCTAATTAACTAATGCTTAATTCAGTTGTACTTAATCTGCCCTTTAACCCATTCATTAAAAAATGTTAGCTATTCTGTTTTTCATTTGTGAATTTCCATTTGATTTTTGCTTAAATCCATCTGGCTTTTTAAATCTTTTATCTTGTTTCTGTCTCATGTTTTCAATTCCAACTTTTGTATCTTTAAAAATTTAAAGTGTTATTTTATATTCTCTATCCATTGTTAAATTAAGCTTGACGGAAAGCGGCCTTCTTATGCATTTTAAGTTCCTTCTTAAGGTTTCTTCCCACATAATAAACTATAAACCAACTTGATGTGTAAACAGACTATAACCTACTCTTGTAGCAAGTAGTCAAGTCTTGGCCAATCACAGCAGCTGAACTTCACTCAACCACAGGCAGCCAACTGTTCAAGCGAGGGTCACATGCAGCAAAGGCCCAGCTGTAACCAACCTAGCTGTCTCTGTCACTCACTGTGGCAGCCCTGGAGTTGCTCTGAACCTCTTCTTGTTCTGGGGGCTGCCTGATTTGTGAATTGTTCTTTGCTCAATTAAACTGTCAAATTTAATTTGTCTAAAGTTTTTCTCCTAACACCAGTCATTCCATTTTTGGAAGTTTTGGTTGTCAAATTATGCTGGTCATTATTTGTGTTTACCATTGTCCATGATGCCTGGCTTCCTCGTGTGATTTGTAAGTCTGGGCTGTGGGATCATATTCAGCAGGGCTTTTTCTAAGGGAATATTACTGGGCCAGGATTGAAGTTTACTTATTTGCAAGTTCTCAGGCCGGCACCAGGAACCAGGCCGCACAACAGGAGGCCAGCGGCAGGGTGGGGGGTGTTGAGGGAGGAGTGAAGCCACACCTGCTGCACCTGCAGCCGCTCCCCATGCCCCATCGTCAACCGACCCCTCCCCCGTCTTTTCTCTCTGAGAGACAGATCAGCAGCAGCATCAGACCCTCACAGGGGCAGGAACCCCACTGCAAACTGCTCATGCAAGGCATTCGGGTTGCTTGTTCCCCACGAGAATTCAATGCCTGATGATGTGGGTGGAGCTGTGGGGGGCAACCCCCACCCCTCCCCCCACCCTCATTCCCCCACCTTTCTGAGGGAAAAATGTCTTGCACAAAACTGGCCCCTGGTGTCCAAAAGGTTGTGAACCACTGCTCTAGAGAATTTATTTCTCTCTTTTTGCTTCTCTTAGGCAACCTGGGGTTCTACCAATTTAGGACAAATTCTTGTTATTATCCTGACTTGGATTTTACTGAATAAAGTAGGAAACAACTTTTAACCCCAGGCTTATGTGTGAGTGTGAGCAGACCTCGCTTTATAAATTTTCAGGGGAGCTTAGACAGAGACAGACAAGCACCATACCTCCTCCCACTACAGACGGTTGGATTTATGTTATAGTCCACCCATTCCCTAAGGGGAGGGCTGTGATCACGATAAGGCAAGTGCCTTACTCTTACTCACTTCACCCCAGTCCTGGCCCTGAATAAGGGTGCAGCCCATTAATTATTTCAACCTTATAAAGGGATCTTGGCTCAAACTGCTCCTCTGGCACAGGCCAAGGCACTATCTCCAACTCCATTCAGTCACCAAAACCCAAGCATCATGGTTGTCAAGATTGACAAATTTCTCCAGGCAACAGTAGTGCCAGAGACAAATTACAACTCTAATATTTAAGTTTTAAGTTCTTAGTACCTAGATTTTCCCTACTTTTTGCAGGTTCAGCTATGCCTTTTAAAAATACAGTTTTATTTTTCCATTTAGATATTTTGTAAGGAGAATGTTTTAAAAAATATCTACTATGCCACATATTCTTAGAAACCAGAATTCCCATTGTCTCATTAGAAGAGTAAGAAAATCTCCCAGTTGGCTTCCTGAGGAATTTTCTCTCATGGGTCTTTGGCCAACGGTTTGCACAAATCAATCAAGGGCAAGAAAAGTGGAGTTTCCAAAATTTAATTAAGACTACTCAGGATTTACCTTAGGGACACAGGGGTAAGTGATGGACAATAAAACAAAATTAGGAGATAGGGAGGGAATAGCTGTTGGGGAGACAAAAAAGCATGTCTGCAACGTGGATAATTTAGGGGAGATGGGGAAGATAGTTTGTCTAGAACAGAGTGTTTGACTTTGTGAGTAACAGGTCATAAGACTGGAAAGATATTTCAGGGATCAACGTGTGGGAGGATCACAAATGTCTGGGTAATGAGTTCCTATTTTATCCTACATGTAAAATTGTGACATTGAGGATTTTTGAACTGTAATATAAAATGACAATAAAAATGGTGAGTATTATTATTTAATATTTTGACAACAGTGTTAAGAATAAATTAGAGAGGGAAGAAACTAGAGGTGACTAGAGGTGGTAATTATAATTGAGGAAGTTTTACAGTAACTTAGGCATGAAATAATAATGTTGGATTTCAATAGCAATTCAAAGGAAGGGAGACACATTATGAGAGAAGCATAAGTGGAATTTGGTGATTTAATTGGATATAGTATAAATTAGAAAAAAAGGAAGGATTTGGTGCACTTAAATAAAAATACTTGGTAGTGTGATAAAGACCAGTTCCCTCATTTGTAAAATGGAGATGATTATATATTTAATATCTATCTTAAAATGTTGTAAAAATTAAATAAAATAGAGTTTCTGAATGTACTTAAAAACTTTTTACTATATAAGACTATATAAATATTTATTAGGGCATCTCTACCATACATAAGGATTTAGTTTGGTTATTGCAATATAAACTAGTAGGTATGGCTCTATTCCTTTAGGCTGTTACAGCTCAGTGTTAGGAGTTGTTGGGAGAAGGGACATATAATTTTTCATGTCTTAAAGGAAGGTATGAAGAGCAAAGGGTAAAGATAGCGATAGAATCAGGGATGGAAAGTACAGAGTGGATACATCTCAGTGAGGGATTATGACCAGTGAGTGAAGTGAAGTCACTTCCAGGATGAAGAGATTAAGTATCTTCAGCAAACTTAGTGGTTATATGTTAAAAAATAATTGCATGAAAAGATAAAAGGAGCCTGAATTCCTGGATCACTACTTAAAGGAGAGCTGACTGACCAGAAACATCAACAATGGGTTTGCATGGGTAAAAAATAAACTTCTTTTCTTACCCTGCATCTTTATTAAGGTAGCATTGACAAATAAAATTGTATACATTTATGGTGTACAATGTGATGTTTCATGTATTGCAAGATGAATAAATCAAGCTAATGAACACATCTATCACCTCACATACTTACTTTTTGTGGTGAGAATATTTAAGATCTAATCTCTTAGCAATGTTTAAGTGCTCGATACATTATTGTTAACTATAGGCACTGTGCTGTACAGTACATCTCTAGGATTTATTCATCTTGCAAAACTGGAGCTTTGCACCCTTTGACTAATACTTCCCTGTTTTCCCCTTCCCCTAGTCCCTGGCAACCACTATTCTACTCTCTGCTTTTATGAGTTTGACTATTTTAGATTTCTCATGTAAGTGGTATCATGCAGTATTTGTCCTTCTGTGGCTGGCTTATCTTACTTAGCATAAGGGACTCTAGGTACATCCATGTCGTCCCATATTGCAAGATTTCCTTCTTTCTTATGGCTGAATAATATTCCATTGCATGTATATGCCACATTTTCTTTATCCATACATCTGTTGATGAACATTTTGGTCGCTTCCATGTCTTGGCTATTGTGAATAATGCCGCAATCAATATGGGAGTACAGATACCTCTTCAAGATCTTGATATCAATTCCTTTGGATAAATAACCAGAAGTGGGATTGTTGGATCATATGGTAGTTCTATTACTAATTTTTGGAAGAACCTCCACACTGTTTTCCATAGTGTCTGCATAAATTTCCCACCCACAATGTGCCTTATGGGTTCCCTTTTCTTTATATCCTTGCCAACACTTGTTATTTTTATTTTATTATTTTTTGATAATAGCTATCCTAAAAGGTGCAAGGTAATATCTCATTATAGTTTTTTATTTGCATTTCCCTGACGATTAGTGATGTTGTACACTTTAAGGATTATTTACAAAATAGAATCCTATACATAAAGAAAATGAATGTGCTAGAGCTACATAAATTAACATAAATGCATCTCACAAAGTTAATTGAAAAATCAAGTTTTAGAAGGTTATATTGTAGAATGAAACCATTTACGTAAAACTTAACAACATAAAAAACAATACCAGATATCGTTGAAGGGTACATATGTATACATAGTGAAAGGTATGCATGATGTCTTAGTCTGTCTTTACCACTTCAACAAAACATATGAGACAGGGTAATTTATAAAGAACAGAAGTTTATTTCTCACAGTTCTGGAGGCTGGTAAGTCCAAAGTCAAGGTGTCAGTAGATTTGGTGTCTGATAAGAGCTGCCCTTTTTGTCCAAGACGGCGACTTCTTGCTGCACCGTCACATGGTAGAAGAGACAGAGGGTAAAGGGCCCAGCCTTTTTATAAAGACATTAGTCCTACTCACAAGGGTGGAGCTCGCATGACCTAATCACCCCCCAGAGACTCTACCGTCTTCTAATACCATCACTTTTGTTGATTAGGTTTCAACATACAAATTTTGGCATAGCACATACAATCAAACCATAGTACACAGGAACGAGATACATTTAGAATAATCTAAAGTGGGGATTGGGAAGAAGAGAAACTTGCTCAGGGTGCTGTGCACAAGGAGTTACAACTATGTTTTTAATGCTTCTCAAACCAGGTGGTAGTAATATGGGTATTTGTTATATTATCTTTATATTTTTATGTGTTTGGCATATCCATAAAAAAATTTAAGAGGCACAAGAAAACTCATCCTTCTTCCTTCACTGGACATTGCCATGTCTGGGTATGACGCCCGAAACCATAGCAACCAGGCTGTCACTCTGAGGAGAGTGGTAAGTATTAACCTAAGGACTCAATGAGGATGCCAGAGCTGGAAGACACAGAACTTAGGTCCTTGCTGCTGTCACAAAGCTGCTGAACTAACTAACCCACCCTACAGCACCCATCTCTGGGCTTCTCGTTCTGTGAGGTGATAAATGTTCTCATTTTAAGCAGAGTTATATTTGCTGCCACTTGTAGTCAAAAGCATCCTAATTAATACCATCCACAGAAGCTCTCTTCTTCAAATTTTCCCCTTGCCTAAAACAAGGTTTCTATTCATAGCATGCATCAAAATTATAAACATTTTTAAATACTCAGCTCATATTCTAATTCTGTCATAAACCTTTTCCTCGCCAAGAAGTTTACAAAAATATCTTCCTATTGTGAATACCTTTATCACTTCTGTCTGTAACTATTTAGGGCTATTTAATGACGAGATAATTTAGATTCCTACAATCAAGCTACTTGGGAAACATGATCTCTGGAATCTTAAACTGCAGTTTTGGCTCACTGTACAAAATTTTAATTAATGGAAAAATCTGCTTAGTTATGCACATATCTAACAAGTTTTTGTCATTTACCAATAAAAATCTGTAATTGTTCACCAACCTAAGCCTCATGCTATTAAGGATTGTTAGTCAAATAGGCAACTGAACTATTAAGCAACTGAGTGCTAACCTACGAAAGGACTAAAAGCACAAAAGTGATTTCTCAGGCCAGCAATAACAATGGCTAATATCCCTGAGCTCTCACTAGGTGCCAGGCACAATGCTAAATGTTTTATATTCACTATCGCATTTTACCTCAACAGTAATTCAGCTCCAAGATATTATTCACATCCCACAGAGGAGGAAACAGGCTTAGTTTAAATAATTTCAATGTCACATAACTAGAAAGTGGACATGTTAAGATTCAATTCCAGGTATTCATGCCTCCAAAGACCATGCTCTTTCCACATGACATACTACCACTCAAGAACTTACTCCTTCACTGAATTATGGGTCAGTCACTGTTCTAACAGTGAAATAAATGGAAGGCAGAATATGTATGTTCCTACTATTATAGAACTTAGACTGGTAGATGAATTACACAATTATGTTCCAAAGGTATCATTGACCATTTCAGAATTCATAATGTGGGAACAGCACTTATATTTTGCAGTGCTCAGTCAGCCATAAAACTTTGATTTTTCTATTATTGGCCAGACAATGTGATGCAAATAGGTCTAGCTCACAACAATGTTGTCCAAAATGTGCCATCAAGAAATATCATTAGGCCGGGCACGGTGGCTCATGCCTGTAATCCTAGCACTCTGGGAGGCCAAGGCCGGCAGATCATTCAAGGTCAGGAGTTCGGAACCAGCCTGAGCAAGATCCTGTCTTTACTAAAAATAGAAAGAAATTAATTGGCCAACTAAAAATATATAGAAAAAATTAGCCAGGCATGGTGGCACATGCCTGTAGTTCCAGCTACTTGGGAGGCTGAGGCAGAACGATCGCTTGAGCCCAGGAGTTTGAGGTTGC
>CAUYRT010104243.1:0-29566 GCA_963574885.1 Lepilemur ruficaudatus | reverse complement strand
TCTCTACTAAAAATAGAAAGAAATTAATTGGCCAACTAAAAATATATAGAAAAAATTAGCTGGGCATGGTGGCACATGCCTGTAGTCCCAGCTACTCGGGAGGCTGAGGCAGAAGGATCGTTTGAGCCCAGGAGTTTGAGGTTGCTGTGAGCTAGGTTGATGCCATGGCACTCTAGCCTGGGCAACAAAGTGAGACTCTGTCTCAAAAAAAAATCTTTTCTTTAAATAAATATATAAAGTATGGAGTTCTTTTTAAATTTTGGAACATATGTTTTCCAATTCTGACGTCCTTAATTGTGAGAACAAATACAGTAGAAAAATAATATTTTGCAAAATTCTTTTAGATATTAGGGTTTTTTTCCTGAGATTTCATAGTCTTTCAAAAACTTAAAGAACAATTTTTAACAGCTTACTTTTATCACATTTTTATATGTCACATCTTTATAATAAATTAGTGTATTCTCTTCTTACATTTTATGATTTTAAACAATTTCTATTAAAATTTGTTAATATAAAAATGGAATAGGGTATTTGGGAAATAAAAAAAGAAATGTAAGACACTAGGGACTTGTATCTAGAATAAAGAACTATTCCATCTGAATAATAAAAAGACAATAATCCAATTACAAATGGGCAAAGAATCTGAACAGTCATTTCTCCAATGTTATCTTTTTCCACAGAATATAAACAAGTGGCCAATAAGCACATGAAAAGATGCTCATTATCACTAGCTATGAGGGAAATGCAAACCAAACCCACAATGAGACAACACACCCACTAGAAGGGCTATAAATAAAAAAGATAACAACAAATGGTGTTGAGATTATGGAGAAACTGGAACCCTCATGTGTTGCTGTGGGACCATAAAATGGAGCAGGGAAAAGAGTCTGGCCATTCCTCAGAAGGTTAAACAGAATTCCACTCCTAGGTATGTACCCAAGGGAAATAAAAACATATGTCCACACAAAAACTTGTGAATTAATGCTTATAGAAGCATTACTTGTAACAGCCAAAAAGTGGAAAACCAAATGTCTATCAACTGATGAATGCATAAACAAAATGTGGCACATCCATACAATGGGATGTTATTCAGCCATAAAAAGGAATCAAAGTACTGGTCCACGCTACAGAAAACATTTCACTAAGTGAAAGAAGCCAGTCACAAAAGATCACATATTGTATGATTTCACTGATACAAAATGTCTAGGATGGGCAAATCTATAAAGACACAAGAGTGGTTGCAAATGGCTAGTAAAGAGTTAAAAGGAGAAGAGTGGGTACTAAAGAGAACTAGTTTTTTGGGGGGGTGATTAAAATGTTCTAAAATTGATTATGGTGATGTTTGGGTGACACTGAATCTATTAAAAAGCACTGAAGTGTATATTTTAATTAGGCAAGTTACATTGTGTATAATTTTAAAATATTAGCCATGGTCTACTGGACTGGGAGACTTATGATGGCAGGGATAGAACCAGCTTTGCACATTACCTTGTCTCTGGCCACTGCCTAACACATAGGCACTCAACGAATATTTCTTGAGGAAGCAGCACACTCTTATACTGTTCCTGATGTATATACAGTGCTTCATAAAGTTCAAAGCATTTTTTTTTACCCTAGAGAGCAGCAGTTCCTCTGTGCCTCAGAACAACCCTGAGGGTGGTCAGAGTAGGCGATGAGAGATTGTTACTGGCCCATGTTGTAAAAAATGAGCCTCTGTACATCAGGGGGGAAAAACCATTTTCTGTCTACTAAATTTTACCTAGAGGTGCTCTTAGGCCCGTTTGTCTTGCTTTGCTCCTGTCCCCTAGAGAGAGGGAACGCACTTCTTAGTACAATCAGCACTGCTCTGGGAGACTGATTCCCAAACTGTCCCGTAATAATACAGCAATGAGGGTCAGAAGGGGAGCAGAAACCAAAGAACCGAGATTCCTTTTCTGAGCAAACATAGCGATGAGGCCAGTGGGATTTTAGCTTCGGGATATTGGACTCAGTCTTTCTCAAATACTTCTAACCAGAAGGTTTGAGTTAGCGGGGTGTCCAAAGACCATGATCTCAATAGCAGTTATCTTAAATGTCTTCCAGGCCCCGAATTCAGGGTTCTAAGTTCTGGTGCCCTATCCCATAACTCTCAGACTTGGGGTTAGAAATTAACTAGGCACATTGTAGCTTGGACCTTACTCCAGTTGGCAGTTTTTCTTGCTGAGAAAAGCTCACTGCAAGCCCCCTGAAAAGAGGTCCTCAGAGGTTTTTCCAGTTCGGATGCGGACTCCTAATTGGCGACAGAACCCCTGGCCCTGGATGACTTAACGATGTCCTCTTTGAGATCCACCAAAGAGGCCCAGAAGTCTTGCCTGCCTTCCAGACGGAGAGTGGAGAGACCAGGGGGGACCCAGGGAGCCCGGGGCGTTCCCAGTGGGGCGCGCAGGTGAGCAGCGCGAGCGGGGCGGGCCGCGGCTGTCCCGGCGCCTCCACCTCCGCGGCGCTCCCGCTGCGCTCCGCCCCGGCCCGGGGGGCGGGAGAGGGCTCTGCCCCACCGCTCGTGGGCTGAGAAGGGGAATGGGGCGGCGACGTGGGAGCCCCGGGACTGTGCGGCCGTGCCCGCCCCGGCAGGGTGCGCTGAGGCGCCGGGCCGCGATCGCCTGCGGGCGCTGGGCGCGGCGGCCGCGGGAGCCGCAGGTGGTTCCCCGGGCCGGCCCTTTTCTCCTCCCCCTTTCCTTTCTCTCGCCTCCCCTCCCTCTCGCCCGGTGTCGGCGGCACTTCCCCCGCTTCCTCCTCCCTCTCCAATCGGGAGGGAGGGAAGGAGCCGCCGGCTCTTTCCTGCCTGCCTGCAAACTTCAGCGGGACTCGCGGCTCCGCTCGCCGCCGCGGCCACCGCCGCCCGCCCGGGAGCTGCCCCTGGAACTTCCTCTGGCCCCGCGGCCCGGGATCCCCGGCGGGTGGAGGGACGCCACCGGGCGCCAGGCAGCCGGGCTCAGACCCCCGAGTCCTTCCCGCGGTTGTCTGGGTGCCTCCCCGCCCGCGCGTCCGTCTGTCTGTCCTTCCTGCCTGCCTGGCCTCTCCCCCGCGGGCAGGAGCCGCCAGGCTTCCCCTCGGCGCCCCGCCGCTGCCCGGGACTTTTCTTTGTGTTGGATGCAGGCTCGCGCCCCGCGCCGACCAGGGGCGGACTAGGGGCTGCGCTCGCCCGGGCGGCCCCCAGCGCCTCCGGCCCGAGCCGCCGGCCCGCCCCCGCCATGCCCTTCCACGAGAGGACCGTGGAGCCCGCGCGGCTGCGCCGGCCCGGGACGGCTGCCGGGGCAGCGGACGCGCCGCTCTTCCGCTCGCTGGAGCAGGTCAGCTCGCACGCCCTGGTCTGCCTGCTGGCGCAGCTCGCCGACCTGTCGCGCTGCGCCGGGGACATCTTCGGCGAGCTCGAGGGCCAGGCGGCCGCGCTGGGCCACCGCACGGCTGAGCTGCACCGCCGCCTCGACGCCCTGCACGCCGCGGCCGCGCGCCTAGACCACCGCCGAGTGAAAATCCGTGAGTGGCCGGCGGGTCGGGGGAGGGGAACGGGAGAGGCCCCCGGCGAGCTGATCCTTTCCGCCCCCTGGCGGCCCGGGGCCGGCTCGGGGGCCGCGGCGCAAACCCGGGAGCCCCAGCGCCCCGCGAGTGTTGGGGTGTGGGGGGCCGGTGGGTGGAGACCGCCTGAGCCCAGAGGGAGGCTGCGCAGGTGGCGGGCGCAGGTGGCGCTCTCCAGCTCTTAAATTCCGGGAGGAGCTTGGCGCCTCGAGGGAGTGGGTGCGGAGTGTGGAAATTGGGCTGGCCCGGTCCCACTGTCTGGTCCTTCTGTCCGTCTGTGTGGGAGGCTAAGAGGAGACTCCTGTAGAGGAGGAGGCAAGGTCGTGGGAAAAGAGTCAGCGGAAGGTAGTCTGTTCGGGAAGCCAGGGGACAGCAAAGATTTGGATATATGGTGGTTACAGGTCTTGAGACTTCAGGGAAATCCATTTGTAAAAATCTCTGGGCATCTCAGCGAGCGATGGGTTGCTTGTCACCTTTCTTCCTGCCACATCCCTGTGTTCTTACCTACAAACAGAAGTACGCAGACTTTTAGTTCAGGGTTTCCCCTTTTGGCTCTAAATTTTGTTTCTTCCCCCAGACTGACCCACCAGCTCTTTGTGATTCAGGGGACCTTGACCTTGAGCTCAGACTCTGAATCCCATTCATCTTTGTCTGGCCTCCTCCAGCCCTGAAAATCAAGTCTATGTCCTGACATAGTGATCCCTCTGAGTACCCATTTCATTTCAGCAGCTTAACTGGCTCTGGTGAATGAAGCAACTGGAATTTCCTGCTGGCCCAAAGTAGAGAGACTTTCAGTATGATGGCTGTGTGGTTTCTCCCTTTTAAGTACGTAGACTTCGTCATAATCCTAAGTGTAAAGAATAAATTGGAGATGGCTGATGGATTGCAGGGTGGGAGAGGAGATGTTGGTGTAACACACACCTAGATTTCAGCAGCTCTTGATGAAATACTGTCTCTCTTAGAATCACTTTATGTGCAATCACGAATTGCTCGTTTTCCAGCTTGCTAGAAAAACTTAGCTATATTTTAACTGCCTTACAACCGAAGAGTTCAAATTTTCAGTAATTTAGTTCCAGGGAGATTGCTTGCTATAATACATCTTTCTCCGTGTTGTATAGTTTTCTCATGATGGTTTTACATTTTTACAGTTCATCTCTTTGATGGCGCTGTCAACACATCCTTATGAATTTGTGGACAGTTCCCAACCTGGGAGAGTCTTCCTTTTCAAGAAAAAAAAAAAAGTTGGGGGATGGGGAATGAAAGTGATCTCATAGAGTCTTTGGGCCATAATAAGAATATATCTACTTAATGTGAATAATAACCTCATGCATAAAGATATACTGTCCTAGAAGATTGTCATGGTCAAGATGGCGATCACTAGTTGGCGTCTATACCTTTTCTGTGTGGGGTGTATGTGCGTGGGTAGATAGGAATTTCACCCTTGACAAACAATGTGATGAGGCAGATCTGACTGCTAGGTGAACTGATCTATTGTGGTAATTAAAAAACAAGAAAAAACTTCCTGAAGGTCAAGAACTCCTTCTTTTGCTAGTTTTGTTTTGCATTGAAATCTATCACTTTTCTCTCTTCTTTGTGTGCATATGCCCGAATAGGCTACTGTCTATAGTCAGAAATTCCCCAAATTCTCTAAATTAACTAAAGTTATCTATCCTAATTACAGTGACTGAAATAACTCTTTTTCAAAACTTTTCACAGGTTTGTTTGAATGTTAAATGGCTTTGGTTTTATTCCAGAAATCCTGGCTCACCATTTCTTTAAAATGATCTTTAAAAAAGAAGGCTTTTATTGAATTATAATTATGCCTGAGAGTATAAGTGCACATGTAGAAAAGAAAGCTATAGACATTAATTTTTGTGTTTTTTTCACCTTCACACACTTAACTTTTTTATATGCTAAAAAGCAATGAAATGCCTATGCATTCATTCTATTTACCATCTGTTAAGATTCTTTTAAAACAATGTCTCAAACCTTGTTCCTGTGTAAAAGCTACATTTCCAAGTCATTTTGGTGGCTTTGATGGACTTGATTAGTATGGGCGCCTAGACTTTGAGACTTGAAATTGACTCTAAAGGCCATCTATTTCATGAACCAGAGAGGAAATGCAGTCCAAGAGCACTGAAGTAAGTCACCCCTGGTTAGGCTGTGGTTAAATGGCACATCCCTGCTGGGAGCCCAAACTTTCTGATTGGCCTGCAGTCCCACTGGGTACGTAGCTTCCCTTTAGGGGCGCGTGGAAATGGGGAGCACAGTTTAGATACATTCCATAAACAGTCCTAAGGATAACTATGACTGTTAATCTCATCCTTCTTGTCAGATCAGCCTTTTAATGAGTCTCCCTAGGAGCAAGTAACGGAATCCAGTAGCTTACCAAAGCCTGGGGCAGTAGAAGACAGCATATTTCATTGGCTGTTGGGTTTCCACCATAGTAAAGGATATGAGTGGAACAGTTTTTAAAACATACAGACTCTCTTTGCAATACAGAAACAGTGTTTTCATCCTGCGGGTCGGTCCTGCTGGCTTTTAGTGATTCTGAGAAGTATTAATATTTCGTCAAGTTTGCCATTCCTCAAAATCTCATGCATAGGAAGTCATCCAAAATAATTTTTGTCCTAAGCTGGGGAGAACACACATTAGTATTCTCCCATTCGCTGAAGACTTCCCTAACGCTTTTCCTGACGGCGCTAGGTTGGGGGAATGCTCCTCCGGCATGCAACTTGAGCATCAGTATGTACTGTCTGTCACCACATTTACCAGGGGGACTGAAATTGTGTATCTGCTTCTGCCTCCCTCTGCCAGATAGCAGGCTCCTTGAGGTCCAGGATGGCCATGACTTTGTTTTTCTAGAGCTTAGAACAGTACCTGGAATGTGATAGATAGCTCAGTAGATATTTGAACTGAACTAATATTTAGTTTCTTGGTCCTTATTGTCACTAGGAATAACTATAAGAACTTTAGGGAGAAAGTACTACACTGCTACAAATCTAAGTGAGCAAGACAATTACTTTAAAATCAAATGAAAACGTAAACTTTCTACCTTTTTAAAGTTGTGTGCTTAACCGCCAAGCTCTGCTGTTTTCTGTAAAAGTCAAACTTCATTAAATGTGCTGACAAAGTAAGTTCTTATCAGAAATAGTGACAACAGCCGATGTGAATAGTTACATCTCTGCTCTGTAAACGATCAAAACAGACTTTGCTAAGCAGAAATCAATAGACATTCAACCTAATAATTGTGTTTTATTTTTAAGGCCCGTGTGATTTTTTTAAAAAAATTTTTATTGCGTAAAATTCATATACCATACATTTCACCCCTTTAAAGCATACAGTTCAATGGTTTTTAGTGTACTTACAGAGTTGTGCAACCATCACCACAATTTTAGAACCTTTTCATCACCCCGAAAGAAACCCTATGCTCATTAGCAGTCATTTCCCATTTCCTGTCAACCCTCCCACCCCTATGCAACCACTAACCTCCTTTGTGTCTTTATAGATTCAACTGTTCTGGACATTCCATACAAATGGAATCATATAATACGTGGTCTTTTGTGACTGGCTTTTTTCACTTAGCACGGTGTTTTCAAAGTTCATGATTGATTTCTTCTTCTTCTTTTTTTTTTTTTTTGAGACTCTGTTGCCGTGAGTCGAGTGCCCTGGCATCACCCTAGCTCACAGCAACCTCAAACTCTTGGACTCAAGCGATCCTCCAGCCTCAGCCTCCCGAGTAGCTGGGACTACAGGCGTGTGCCACGATGCCCGGCTAGTTTTTGTATTTTTAGTAGAGACGAGGTCTCGCTATTGCTCAGGCTGGTTTTGAACTCCTAATCTCACGTGATCCTGCTGCTTTTGCCTCCCAGAGTGCTAAGATTATGACATAAGCCACTGCGCCTGGCCTGGTTTCTTTTTATAATTAACAACAGCTCTCTACTTAGAATTGAAAAAGTGTCATTCATGTGTATTATTTGATTAAAAACCTTGTAAGATAGGAAGGCCAGGTTGCATTATACCAATTTATTTATTTACTTATTTTTAATTGATACATAGTAAGTGTACATATTTATAGTTAGACATTTGCAAATGCAGTCTTTGCATAAACAGATGTGAAACTTTGGCAGACGCAGTAGGTTCATACTTCCGAGTGGTATTCTAGGTGTTGAGATGCACTGTCCTACCTCACAACAGACCGTCCCCTGACCTAACCAGAAGGTTGGCTGGTCCTGGTATCAGAATATCTTTGCTTCTTGCTCAGAATGCAAGGTTCTTGTAAGAGTTCTAAAGACACTGGAGACTTTACTGCAATTCTAAGAACAGGTTGTGAGGCTGTTTTTGTGTCTGCCTGCTCAAAAATGCCTGTCCAGTGAAATTGGCATAAGATTTACTTCCATTGACACATACCTCCACCCAGCTCTAATCCCAGGAGAGTCCCTGCATTTACTAACAGAAGCTGACAGTAGCTGTGGTCAGGTTGCGCCATCAGGTTAAGGAGGCCCCATTATTCTGATACTTGCCTGACCTTAAGAATTGCCTGGAACTTCTGTTAAAATTAGAGATTCCCAGACCCTTCCAGAGCCGTATAGAGCCAGAGTCTCCAGTGTGTTTAACAAATACCACAGTATTCTTTGGGCAGGCAAGTTGAGGAGCACTGCAATAGACTTGAAGGCTCACTGGATTGGGAATTGGGAATTTGGCTTCACTTCTGCCATTTTTTTTTTTTTTTTTTTTTGAGACAGGGTCTCACTCTGCCGCCCAGACTAGAGTGCAATGGTGTCATCATAGCTCACTGCAACCTCAACTCCTGGGCTCAAGCCATCCTCCTGCCTCAGCCTCCCATGTAGCTGGGACTACAGGCATGTGCCACTGCACCCAGCCTCATGCCATTTTTTAACACAGTTTTTGAGCAATTTATTTAACACCTCTAGGCCTTAGTTTCCTTATCTGTAAGTAGAGACTTTGATTAAATTAATCTCTATGGGCCTTTCCAATTTTAGCATTTTGTGATTCCACTGAGAGATTTTAACACAGTCTATTTATTTATTTTGGCAAAATGGCAAATAAAAATTGCATATATTTATGGTGTACAACCATGATGTTTTGATACATGGTTATACTTTGTGGCATGGGTAAATCAAGCTAATAACCTACACATTACCTCACATACTTATTTTTTTGTGGTGAGAATATTTAAATTATATTCTCTAAGCAGTTTTCAAGTATACAATACATTGTTTTAATTATAGTCACCATATTGACTATAGATATGTTGAACTTATTCCTCCTTTCTTACAGAAATTTTGTATCTTTTGACCAATATCTATCTCCCCAGTACCCTCCTGCTGCAGCCCCTCGTAACCATCATTCTGCTTTCTGCTTCTTTGAGTTCAACTTTTGCTATTTGATAATAGTGGCTTAGGTAAAAACTTGTAAATACAACTTTGATGAATAATCCCTCTCTGCTTCTTATGATGAGAGATTTAAAAAAAAATCTTTGTGTCTGAAATAAACTGTTCATGACGGCATTGGCTCTTTTAACTAATATTTTATATACACAGAGTGCGTGGAGCTTCGCGTGTTGAGGGATTAGTCGTTTCCAATCAGATCAGGCAGGTACTTGTTTCAAATTTGTGTGTATTCTGCCCACCGCACACGCGTAGCTCCCTTCCCATCTTCAAAAAGTCCTGATGTCATTAGGGAAAGAGAATTGTGTTTAAATGCATTTGCCAAATGTTTATATTTCTTAAAAAATAGTTTTAGTTTTTGAATTATGGGAGTGTATTTTTTAAATCAAAACATCCATCTACTCATTGACTCTTGGGTATTGGGAAAATAATAATTGGGTTTAAAAAGCTACCCACATGTAGGTTGAAATTATTTATCTAGCAGTAATCTAGTTTTTACTATATGATGAAACCCTAATATTAAAATTTCGGCTGTACATATTGTTTTAGGATTGGGACTGGCAAACGAAAAAATTTAAGTAACAAAAGAGAAATTTGAGTTTCTTAATATTTTGGGGAGAAAATTCAGAGACAGAAAAAAATAATGTAATGTTTGTCTCTGGGTGTTATTTTAATATTATATCTTTAAAAAATCAACTTTTAAGCATAAAATAAAATGGCTCGCACCTAACTAGGTCCCGAGTAACTTCTTTAATTATTTAATTCTGTTTCTCCTCAAACTGATTTATATCCTGGAATGAATTAATTCTGCAGGAATTGAAGTTTAAAGTCAACAGGACGGTGCTGATGGCCATCTTGCTTTCATGTGTTGGTGACATTTGTGGTCTGCACTTGTCACAATACTCACCAGTACTTTGCACAAATGTAGAAGAGCTGAAGCATCTGTCTTTGAATGAAGAACTCTCTGGGGAAAGGGCCCCAGCCTTCAGTCCCTTTCCTCATGGACAAATGACGTGTCTGTGAGCACCTTTGGTGGCACCAAACAAAAAAATGTCATTACTGATATCAGTAGCTAGGGCAGCAGCACAATATTGTGATTTCTAGCATCAGACTCTGTGGTGATTTTGTTTTGCCTGATGACACTGTCAATGAATGTTGGAGAATTTGCTGTAGGCCACACGCTTTAATGTGTACAAGAGCTCTATGAGGTGGATACTGTTATTATTTCCGCCTGACAGATGATACAGCTAAGGCACAAATAATTTGTTTGCCCACATTCACAGCTAGTGAGCAATGGAGCTGGGATTTGAACCCAGACAGGGTTGTTTCCAGGGTTAGCCTGCCCAAACATTGCACAGGACTGTCTCTGCATTATTATCTGATCTAACTTCAAATGATGACATTCCCACACTCAGATGAGGGAAAACGATGCCGAGAAGATATGGTGAAAGCCTGTCAAATATCTGAGAAAAAAACAAGAGGCTTTTGGGCTTTTCCCTTTTCCTTCTCTCTTTGTTTTGTAAACTCTCAAACTACTAGCAGATGGCCAAGAAATTCGAGACATACATCTACAGTACTTAGCACAGGGCCTGGCACATAGCTAACATTTATTTAACATTTGCTGCTGTTTTGGTGACATTGAAGGCTGAGTTAGCATCTGTGTGTACATTTATGTCCCTGTATCACCACAGATGGCCCAGTGCATGGGAGGTGGTGACATTTGTAGCCTGGGAGATGAAAGCTGACCAAATCCAGAGGAGAGCTGGTGTCAGAGATAAACACAAACCCGTAGAGTTCTGCACGGGGATCTGAAAGCATACTGTAGCTCTGGATAGGAATGTGTGAAGGGCTGGTCGGGGGAGCCAGCCCTTCCCCTGGGGCCTTTATGTGGATGTCCTCTTTCTTTCTCCGAGCCCTTTTGCTTCCGTTTCTTCCTATCGTGGGAACTGGAGAGCCACTTAGCTCCCACTTAGCTTCCGAGCTATGGAAGAACTGTCCCTTTTGCCTCACTTGGCTGGGGGTAGCTCTCTCTGAGTCCCCACCAAGCCCGATTTCATGTTCCCACTCAGAACCTGATGGGCTCAGCCTGGACCTCAGCTTTGCTTGGGCGTCTTGGAACTCACAGCGACTGTTAGCACCATTTCATTCACGTCCGGGTTACCCACACTTTCTGAATCATAAGATCCACTGGGGGCTTGGTTCAAAACATTCCCAGACTCCGCCCCTGGAGATTCTGAATCAGCAGGGCTGGGCTGAGGCTGGGAACTTGCCTCCCTAACAAGTGCCCTCAGGTGATTGTGATGAACGAATTTTGGAAACAGCAGTCTATGTTGGGTGAGGAATCTTGTTGATTCAGGGTGGCAGGACGTTCATCCATTTATGAAGTGTATTTGGGGTTATTCTGCTAATGTTAAATTGTGACGATGACACGGGCTCAAGCTACTTGACAGTTTCGTGTGGATGATTAGATATATAATTAACTAATAGGGAATAGAATGAACCATTCTTTATAACATTATTTCTAGAAGAAAATTTGTTCTGAATTCCAAATTGCCAACTTACTAATAAATTGTATTTTTAAGAGATATCTAATGTATAAGACCTGGCTGTAAATTTGTGGGATGGTGGTACTCCCACACATGTAAAATAATGATTTTAAACGTGCATAGCATATTTTGTCTAAAAATTATAAAAAACAAATATAAATCCTCCTGTAATAAGTTTTTTTTTCCCTGTGGAATGATGAAAATTTTCTTCTGTTCATACTGCTTTATGCTTACTTACTTTTCTGATTTGTTTCACAAGAGATTTCTACCCATGTAGAAAAGCAGTATCTTACTTTGGAAAGACAGAGGGCTATTTCAGATTATTTCTGCAGGGAAGTCCTTTATTATACTCTCCTCTACTTTTTTCCTCTTGGTGCTTAAAAATTGATAAAAGTGTTATCAGTAATATGCAGAGGGCTGTGTAGTAACTAGCTGATTTAAATTGCAGTAACACATGATAAAATATGAGGGCTTCCTGTGTGACAGTATTGGACATCTGATAAAATGGTCTGAGGTCTCAAAGACCACGATGTTTAAAAACAAAGGAAATTGAATTAAGCAGGGCTATATTATGCATAATCAAAGTATGCCTGATTGTGTTGGCACCTGAGGACTACTGTTGAGGTGCACTGCAGTTTCCCAGTTTCCCAGCTGATGGTCTCGCTGCTGGGATGACCATCTTGGCAAGGGCACTGGGCTACTTCTCAGGATCTTGCAATTCTGCTCATTTGCTACCTGGGGTACCCTCAGCTCAAGGCAGCCTGACTCCATAGCCCGTGTTCTTACCTGTACGTTACATGAGGGCAAAGGTCAGTGGAAAAATCATGATGCAGCCTAAATAATCTTAGCATAAGTTTTCATTTAATTTATTGAATAGGCAATACATTCACATTGTTCAATATATGTAAGTAAGTGTACATATAAAAGGCCACACAGCGAAAAGTCTCAGTGCTACTTCTGTTCCTCATCTGCTACCACTGCCCCCATAACCACACTTACTAGTTTCTTCATATTACTCCACGGTTCTTTTATGCAAACATAAAAATATTTCGTTTGTATTATTTTCCCTGTACTTTCCGTGTACGTAATTTCTGGATCATTCTGTTATTCTTCTTCATTTGTGTATATATAATCCAAAGTATTGTTTTCATTGTTTTTCTTTATGTCTTTTAGCTCGTTTCTTTTTTATTTGTGAAATCCCAGTTATATTTTGTTGTTGTCAGAGAAAGCAGGTGATTTGGGAAAAACAGGATTATTTAACATTGGAATAGATTGTTGAGCTCTTTCTTCTTCTTCTTCTTTTTCTTATTGCTAACGCTTGGATTTTTAGGAATAGTTTAAATTCCTAAATTTAAATAGTTTAAATATTTAAATAATTTAAATACTTTAATTTAAATAGTTTAAATTTTAGGAATAGTTTAAATATGAGCTTCCCAAGAGATGATTAAGTTTTTCCTGTATTAAGAAAGGAAAAGGGAGGAGAGATTTCTGTTAAATGTCTGTAACAACACAGTAAGCAGGCATTTTCTGCCCTCTGTGTGGCTATCTGCATGCTGAATGTGAATTACTTCCTGACTTGGGAGGAGGATATTAGCATCTAGGACTATGCTTGAATTTTAGTGTGGAATGTTTTACTGTGAGATGGTAACTTTGTTTGCTAAGTTAATAAGTGCTAAATAAATGCATTTGATCATGAGGTCTGCTTAACATATTTAATTTTGCTGGGTTGGTTATAACCTGACTGCAGTGTCCCAGGTGGTGCGATACAGGGCAGATACTGACAGACATTGGAATGAAGCAACTGTGGTCAGTGGAGTTGTTTTTCCCTAGTTGCTAACCCGCTTAAGACCACAGATTTGTGCTGAATTAGTACAGAAATGACTAATCAAAGCATTGTTCATGAGTGTAGACTCAGAAACATAATCATTGAATTACATAGCCCACCATGTAAATTTTATGTAAATAAAAGTACATTGAAAAGTGTTCAGACTTACAAAGTATACCATAAAATGTTTTGATTATAAAATTAATGTATATTCATCCTAAATTCCAAACCTGTAAAATGCAGAAAATATAAAGAAGAAAAAAAAAGTTCTAACCTACAGAGTATCACTCTTTTTCCTCTCTTTTTTGCTAATATAGCTATATATTTGGATCTGTCTATATTTAGGTATAGCAATCGATGGTATTTTAAACAGAACTAGGGGCATTATTCTCTGTATATAGTTTTGTGTCCTGATTTTTTAAAACTTAGCTTCTATAGTGAGAATTTCCACCATGTTGTAAATTTCCAGAGGCTGTTTTTCTATTTTTCAGAACTCAAAGATACAGTTGTAAAGAGGCCATTTTAAAGAGGAGAGGCATTGGGATGAATCTCTGACAATCCCTTTATTTCACTTTGGCTCCCAAGTGAAGCCCTTTTGATGTTCTCAGGGGCCTGTGTGTTCACACAAGAATTACCACGTGGACAGAAGTTTGTTATTCTTCGGGATCGTCCTACAGTTTCTTCTCCATGGGTTTAGTTATTCGTGAACCCTTAAACTGTACTCATGATGTAGTGTCTAGAAGATGTGTTGGAGTCCTGTCAGTTCGTACAGTGTATTGCTAAGTCTTGGACGTCATCACCATCTTCTAGAAAAATTAACCATATTTTATGTCTAAGATCATTTACCCACAAAGACAGTTCTTTGTATATTTACAGCTGACAGATCCTTGAGTCAGAGGATAGGTGTCTCCTTTTTTCCTTATTGGTTCTTTAGTTGAGCAGCATGCCTGTTGTTGTACTAATAAAGTATTATGTTGCCTTTTTTCCTTTGAAGTTATGTTTCTCTTTTCCCCTTAGAAAGCGAACAAAGTTTTCCCTTTCCCCCTCCCCAAAATGGCAATCAGACATATGTCTCAACTTTTCTCACCTTGGTGGGTGCCTGCTTTTGGTAACATATGGGGTCTGTTTAGATTTAGCTCAACAGGATTTTAAGACAAAGGTCTATCAGCTATCTCTTACTGCAACTTTGGTTCTTGTTTTGTGGAAAAATGAAGAATAAGCTTAGATCTGTTCCTCTTATTCTAAATATTGGATGGCTTAATTGAAAAATATATAGGCTGTAGAAAAATTGGGGGACTCTGGGCTAATTCACTTGTGATAGAGGTGGCAGGGGATGAATGTTGAAATGGGATGGGAGAAATGTCTGAGTGCCTGGAACTAGTACTTTTTTGTTTGTACATAATCTAAACATTGTTTGCAAATTACAAGTTCTGATCAATAAAAATATTAACAATAATTTATATTAACACTTACAGGATGACATTTATAGGATACTTACCATGTGGCCATTTCATTTCACCCTCATAAAAACTATATATTGTCAACCTCCTATTTTACTGATGATGAAACAGTGACACAGAGAGGTAAAGTAATTTGCCCAAGGTCACACAGCTGGTGATAGAGACAAAATACAGGTGAGTTTACTACATTTGTAATGTGTTTAAACACTTCATTTGAATAATTGTATGTTTTAATGTTGGTAAAGTTTTCATTTATTTTAATACTGAAAAATTTCTGAGTTTGGCTAGGGGTTAACAGGTATTTTCTATTTTGTTCTGGTTTTTTTAAATCACTGTGCCACTAACCCAATGACATGATCCGTGGAGGTGAATTAATGGCCCATGTGACAATGCTATTATGACTCTGTAGAGAATTAATGAAGTTTCTCTGGTTCTTTGAGCCGCTATAAATACAAAGTCTTTTTGTTAGTGCTTCCCATCAGTCTGGCCTCTTTTCCTTTGCCCAGACATTCATGATCAGTGTCAGAAGACAGGTGATACGGGAACAAACTCAATTTCTGGCTTATTTTTATTTTGCGATATGTTAATGTGGAAAAAATTCTCTTTTCCCTTCTCTCCAAAAATTTGCTATATTTAAATATCATGACACTGTAAAATGCTATCTTCAGCCTCTACTTCCAGGAAATTGCTTAGCTTTTTATTTGCCAATGAGTGGAGGGTGAGAAGCCGCAGGTGAGACTAGCTAGCTGGTTGTCACTCAGCTCTCCAGTTCTCTGCTCTGTCTTTATTGATGGAAAATACCTTTCACGGGGTGGTGTTTCGTAGCGCCACCAACCGAGAGAATTGTGACCCATAACCATTAACTTAAATCAGTGGTTCTCAAAGTGTGGCCCCAGGACCGGCATCTTCAACATCTCCCGGGACCCAGCCCTGACCTGCTAAATGGGAATCTCCGGGCTGGGCTCAGCAGGCTGTGTGAAGAGCCCTCCAGGTGATTCCAGCTCACACTGGAGTCTGAGAGCCACTGCCTGCAGTATCCGCTGCTGGCCCCGGGCCAGAGGAGTGAATCTGCTGGGAGGCCCCAGTGCGTGTGCTGCGCTCAGGGCAGCGACTGGAGCTGCCAAAACTAAATCCTGTGGGGGTTCTTTAGAGAGCTTCTGCCTCTGGTGGAGGACAGTCTGGGGCTTATGAACTAAAGCTTCATTACCATACAACAATGGGCGGCTGGCTGTAGGGGCCCATGCGTGCTCTAGAGGCATACTTGGTACAGGCCTTCAGTATTTGGAGATTAGTAAACGGGCCCCTTGCCCTGTTCTTTGGCCTGGGGGCTAAGGCGGGTCTCTCTGCTCTCCCTTTTCCCAGGAACTTTTTTTTTTTTTTCCTTTTCCCAGGAACTTTAAACAGCATCCAGAGAGCAGTGAGGTGACTCAACACAATCACAGGGTAGGGACGTAATTTCTAAACAAAATCTAAGAAAAGAGGACTATTCTTTCTAAATACTGACTATAAAAACCTCCCATTTCGATATTTTGGAGAGAGTGCCTCTTAAAAAATGTAAGAGGCACTTACATAACTGGGAAAACTTGAGGCAGATATGGGAAATTTTACTTGTGGATGGGACATAAACATTTGAATAAACATGAGAAAAATTTATAAACATGAACTGTCTAGAGTAGTTTGTGTTCTTTTTTTATATATATGAAGGCAGTAGTGAGGAGAGGGTTCAATTTCCTTGTTTTTGTTTTTGAGACAGAGTCTTACTCTGTTGCCCAGGCTAGAGTGCCGTGGTGTCATCATACCTCACAGCAACCTCAAACTCCTGGGCTCAAGTGATCCTCCTGCCTCAGCCTCCCCAGTAGGTGGGACTACAGGTATGCACCACTACCATGCCCAGCTAATGTTTTTTATTTTTAGTAGAGATGGAGTCTTGCTCTTGCTCAGGCTGGTCTTGAACTCCTGAACTCAAGCAATCCTCCTGCCTCAGCATCCCAGATTGCTAGGATTACAGGCATGAGCCACTGTGCCTGGCCAGTTTGTGTTCTTTTGCTTGTAGTAGGATCCTGTTTTGCTTTACCCAATGTAATTCAGCTTTATAATTTATTAATTATGTAATCCATAAATTAGCTGTTGGTACAGTATAATCCACTATAATTTGGAGAGGTCAAAGATAAACTTTGATAAAAGGCAGCAGAGCATAGATAGTGGTTAATAGACAAGATTTACTAGTTGTGTGGCCCTGAATAAATTACTTACCCTCTCTGTGCTTGAGTTTTCTCCTCTGTAAAATGGGCATCCTACTGATATCTCAAATGGTTGTGCAGATAAAGGAGATATAAAACAATGCCTGGCCTATAGCAAATAATAAATATTAGCTGATCCTTTGGACTGGACCTTACTATTTTTTTAAACGATTTTTACTTTTTCTGAGTATATTTTAAAATCTAAGTGTAGATGAAGGTAAGATGTTGGAATAAAGGATCGGACTTAATTATTTGATTGGATTTCAATAGTGTAAAGTTTCCTAAAGCATGTGCTTGTGTTCTAGTTAATTGAGTTTTCCAGGTAGCTGATGGTTAGTTTTGATAATTGGGTTATTTCACAGTTTTTGAATCATTGTTTTGGATATCATGATAATTCAATTCTGAAGGTATAGAATATTGGATTAAAATTATTCAGCATGTTCTCTAAATATGGTGTTTTGATTGCATCTCTAATATGAGTTTATTTTGATGTCGTTTTATGTTTTCAAATTGAGATCAGATAAAATTAAGTTGGGGTTTTGGTTTGTTGGGTTCCAATGAGTTGGTTTTATAGCACGCAGGTAATTAGAGAATTTAGAAACTTGTCAAGTTACAAATGTTAATTTGTAAGTTATTTTGAACTTGTAATATATTTCCTTTCATAAACCATGTTTCCAAAGCATGACCAGGCACAGGGCAGCCCCCAGAGCCTGTTTATCCTGAAACATAGACCCCTAGACCTACGGTGCCACGGGGTGTAATCCTCATGTAAGAAATTTCTGTGGGAAAATGGATTATAAATGACAATCAGGATACCAAAGTGACCTTTTTCTGTTCCACCTACTTCCCTTAGCTGTGTGACTTCGGCCACATCTATGACATGAATGATTTGGATCAGGCCTTCAGGTGCCATTTTGGGGGGCAGGTTGGTGGGGAGCTCTGTGTTATCATGATGGCAAGATGTGTGGGTATGAAGCATTGGAGGCAGGGGGTAGGGTAATGTCCAGGGTGCTTGAGTGTATGAGACTGAGAACTTTAGGCCCTATGCCCTGCAGAGTCTTGGCTGTGGGCATTCATTACAGCTGAGAGCTCCAGGCCAGGTGAGGGAAGGTGAGCAGCCTGCAGGTTCACTGTGGGGCAATTGGCAACTATGTGCAGAACGTTTATAATGCAGTGTTTGCAAGTAGGGGGCTGTCTGTAGTGCCTCTTTTATTTTTTTCCTATGGGACTTTAAATGGATAAGGACAGAATTTTTATGAGTTTTAAAAGCCCACTTAAAGTTTGTTTTTTTGTTTTTCTTAGCTCTGTTGCTGGAAATGATTATTTGCATGTGTATATAGTTTTATTCTTACCTCATTATACCTCATAGTCTATAGCTTAATATCTATAATTATACCCTTTTACCTACAGGGTAGGTAAAGAAAATATTCATTCAGTTTTATATGGACATCCATTCACATTTCATTTCTATCCAGAGATTTTGGTGCTTGTATGTGTTTTAACAAACAATATGCAAAGCGTTAAAGATCCTTTTCACATCTGTGCCTTCTTTGCAAAAGGATCTGAATTGTTTATAAATTCCTACAAGCTTTTGGTAAAGTACATGTTTTTAAATCATGTTGAACGTGTAAAGAAAAGACAGACTTGGGCTTGTTAAAAATTATTCCTGTCAAGTGCCATGTAGCTTCACATGTCAAACATGACTTGAAAATGTTTTCCCCGAGTGGCCGTGTCTTAACAATTTATGTTCCGGAGGGAGTTCCCTGGAAGGAATTAAATAATGGGAGGTCACATCTTTCTTTCAAGTTTGATTTCCAAAGTGAAAATGAACTTCTGTTTTTTAACTTAAACTTGAAAAAAAATTCAATGAAGAGCTTTTAGAATTGTGCAATGATTGGGTTATATGGAACTGGGCTTCCCCATCTCTGTAGCCAGAAATGAAACTTGACAGTTTTTTTGTAGCTATAAAAATAACGAGGTAAAAAATGCTGAGTCTGGGAAACAGTTTTAGTCACATAAATCTTAGCTGCATACATGCCTGCTGTATTAATGCAGAAGGACAAAATCAGAAGAGTCTTTTTTCTGGTTAAATATCCTCCTCCCACCCCCGGGATGTCACTTTGCAAATTCCTCAGACTTTCTTACTGAAAACACATGAATAGCTAAAAATTAGTATTAAACATAATTAGGAAATATCATTCAATTTTTACAGTGAAATTCCAATCAAGTTATTGGATTCTAAGTTACTGGAATTCCAATTGGCTATTCATTCTTTCTTGATATTTGAGCTAATGGAGAAGAGAGTTAATAAGAATAATCTAGACACATTTTTACTATCCTAAGTCCTTCAGAAGGAATATATCTCATGTTTTGAGAGGCGTAATGTACTGCTTTAAACTGAGCCCTGGTGAATATCTGTTTCAGAAAGAATTGTAAAGTGTCCTGAATTACCTGTTATATCTCTTTTGCTCAGATATTTTTCTTGTACATTTCCTGTTAGAACTAGACTGTATCCCTCTCGGATGGCTTTTCAGATCTAGACCGAGCTGAAGTATCCTTTTACTATACTGTGATTTTTTTATATTCTTGGATTATAGATAATAATTACATAATTCCATTTTGAAGTCTTGTTGAGTAGTGGTTGATCAGAGGAGTAAATGTGGAGAAAGAAAATCGTAAGGAGGAAGTAGTGATATGTATATATATTTTTGGTTAATAGTAGTTATTGCAGCACCTTGAAAAATAATGCATTCTTCTTAGCATTCAAAGATATAACTGCTATGAGACTGTTAAACTGCCGTTTTTGACATTCCCCCTAATGGCTGTAGAGAATTTAAAGTGAATAAATTTTCATTTCCTGCTGTATAACTTTGGATGAATGAGCTGACTTCACGGCTATGAATATGAGCAGCAGGGATTGACTCATGTGAAAAACCCGTGGTCATGGGTAGTCATTTAAAATTTTTAGCTGATTTTTAAGAAATTTGCTTTCATTTCATTTAACATCATGCTTGTTTTGCTCTTCCGTGGTTTTTCAGTTTTAAGTGTTATCCATTGGCTTTTCAAGATGAGGACTTAGCTCTTTTTCCTTCCCTCAGTCCACCCCCAACACATACCTCCGATCCCCACATCTTCCCTAGACAACGTACATTGCTTTGCTTGGTTCAGCGTTCAGTGTTTACCGCATGGTGACGGCACACACCATTCGGAGCAAGCCACATAGCCAAATATCATTACTTTTCCTTTATTATACAACTTCTGTCTTCCCTGGCCTTACCAATGGCTCTTTATGGGGTGTGTGTGTTTCTGTTTGTTATTATTTCAACTTCCAGCTCTATCCATATCTTCTTTTTACCTTAAGAATTAAGTCAGTTTGATCTTTTGGAGACGTTACTCCCAGAACTTTTAGATACGATCAAATCTAATCTAGACTGATTTGTTTTTTCCTGTGGCTGGTCCCGGCTGTCTCTGTGATCTCCTTCACTATCGTCTGTCATCCTAGAGATTTCCTCCCTTTTCTGATGCCTGTCTCCCTTAACGCCTTCTTGGTCTACTCTATCTTGGGGAGCCCTGCATCTGGTGGCTTCCTAAGAAAGATTAGTGGAGGTATATTTTTTTGCATGTCTACCCTCTCATTTGATTGATAGTTTTCCAGGGTAAGGTAGTATAGGTTAAAGCATTTTTTGACCTTTTCTGTTTTGAAGACATTGCTCTTTTAGTTTCGATGTCTATTGAGTAACTCAAGACATTCTGATTCCTGATCCTTTGTATGTAACTTTCTTTTCCTCGATAAATGTTTTTGAGATCAGCTCTTTAGTACCAGTGTTTTGAAATTTCACAACAATATCTTTTGGGAGTGGGTGTTTTAATTAATATTTGTTGGTTACTTGATAAGTTCTTTGAATCTAGAAACTTTTTAGTTCTGTAAGAAGTTTTTTATTTAATTTTTAATATCTTTTTAATTCTTTCTCTTCTTATATTTTCAGATGTTAGATCGTCCAGACTGATCCTCAGACTTTCTTATCTTTTCTGTATGCATTTCCATCTCATTGTCTTTTTGTTTCACTTCTGGGCCATTTCTTATTCTTTCTCTTCCAGTTCTTCTATGAGCTTTTCATTTCTGCTATCAAGTTTTCCATTTGCAGGAGCTCTTTTTCTTTGTTTTGTGTATTCTTTTACATCAGGGGTCCCCAACCTATGGTGAGTTGTATAATTATTTCATTATATATAGCAATGTAATAATAATAGAAATAAAGTGCAATAATAAATGTAATGTGCTTGAATCATCCCAAAACCATCCCCCGCCCCCCGTGCGTGGAAGAATTATCTTCCATGAAGACAGTCCCTGGTGCCCAAAAGGTTGGGGACCACTGGTTTATATAACATCCTTCTTCTAGTTCACTGATGTACTGTCTCTTCTTATCTCTGAGAATAGTGAATTTTTTTTTCTTTATTGAAGTGTAATTTATATATCATGTCTTTACTCCATTTTAAGTGTACAATTAAATGGTTATTAGTAAATTTACCAAGTTGTAAGCTATTCACATAAATCAGTTTTAGAGGATTTCCTACCCCCTATCGAGACCCCTAATACCCATCCCCAAATACATTTCAAGCATGCCCCTCCCCTTCACAGTGCTCACCACATCTCTCAGACATGGGTCTACCCCCCACCCCCCAAATCCCTAGTGAACACTACCACCATTTGAGCACCATAGTGTTTATGGCAGCACAGTTCACTATTGCTGGGTCGTGGAAACAACCCAAGTGCCCATCAATTCATGAGTGGATTGCTAAAATTTGGTATATGTTTACAATGGAATATTACTCAATATTAAGAAACGACAGTGAGCTAGCACCACTTATATTATCCTGGATTAAGCTTAAGCCCATTATTCGAAGTGAGGTGACACAAGACCCGAAGAATGGGCCCCACTTGTACTCTCCATCAAATTGGTATTGACTGATTAAAATTTTTTTTAAATTTCAAAATATTAAGGGGGTAAAAAATTTTTGTTAATAAATACATGGTATAATGCTGAATTTAGGGCTATCAGTGTGCCTGCCACCAGGACGGTGCTCACTGTACCCAATAGGTAAGTTTTTATCTCTCACTCCCTACCCTCCTCCCTTCTTACTTTCCAATGTCCTTTATGTCTTTTCTTTGTGCCCATGTGCATCCATTGTTTAGCTCCCACTTATTACTAAGAACATGTGGTATTTGTTTTTCCATTCCTGAGACACTTCACTTAGGATAATGGTCTCCAGTTCCACCCAAGTTGCAGCAAAAGACATTATTATTATTATTGCATTCCTTTTTATGCTGAGTAGTACCCCTTGGTACATACAACAGCTGTCTAGAAAGTATCCAGCCAGAATTTTCATAATTTTTCATATTATGTGGCTGGAGGATACTTTCTAGACAGCCCTGTATATGCCATAATTTCTTTATCCACTCATGTAGGTTGATTCGACATCATTGCAATTGTGAATTTTTGAGCAGGTGTTCTTTTGGTAAAATGATTTTTTTTCCTTTGGTTAGATGCCCAGTAGTGGGATTGCTGGATCAAATGGTAGGTCTTACTTTTAGCTCTTTGAGGAATCTCCATACTATTTTCCACAGAGGTTGTGCTAATTTGCAGTCCCATCAACAGTGTATAAACATACATTTTTCTCTGCATCCACACAACATCTGTTGTTTTTTGACTTTTTAATAATGGTCATTCTGACAGGGGTAACATAGTATCTCACTGTGGTTTTAATTCGCATTTCCCTGATGATTAGTGATAGTGAACATTTTTTATATGTCTGTTGTCATTTGTCTGTCTTTTTTTTATGAAGCGCATACATGTTTTATTACTTCATAGTCTTATATATAATGACACCTAAAGGCTAAAATATCTTCATTCTTACCGCATTCTTATACATAGCTGGTGGCATTACCTAGCATTTCTCTGCTATGTTCTCTTTGCCCTCATGTTGCTGTGGTTCCCAGCAAGACTACAGGCCTGTGTACCCTCTGCAGCCCCCGCCTCTGGGATCCAGCCTTTTGAAAAATTTCTGTTCATGCCTTTTGCCCACTTTTGATGGGACTGTTTTTTTCTTGCTGTTTTATTTGAGTTCTTTGTAGATTCTGAAAATTAGTACTTTGTCAGATGTATAGTTTGGGATTATTTTCTCCCATTCTGAAGGTTGCCTCTTTACTCTGCTAATTATTTCCTTTGCTGAGCAAAAGCTTTTTAATTTAATTAAGTCCAATTTATTTATTTTTGCTGCTGCTGTATTTGCCTTTGGGGTCTCAGACATAAATTTTTGCCTAGGCCTATTCCAGAAGAGTTTATCCTACATTTTCTTCTAGAACTTTTAACATCATACATTTTTTTTAAAAGCCAAAAGCCAACATTGTGCTTAATGGCAAAACACTAGAGGCATTACCATTAAAATTAAGAACAAAGCAAAGGTGCCGACTTTCCCCACTAATATTTAATATTGTTCTGAAAGTACTAGATAGTGCTATTTAACAAGATAAAGATATAAACATTGGAAGGGGGAAATATTATTATGTATAGACAGTATCATTTAGTTTGAAATTAAACAAATGTAAATCCAAACAATAATAGAAGTTTTTAAAATAAAAAATTAAAGAATTGATGAGGGTGGAAGGAAACGGGTGATATCATACAGTGCTGGTGGGAGTGGAAATTAGTATAATCCCTATGGAGGGAATTTGGAAGGCAAAGAAGGTAAAATGTGTATATCCTTTGACCCAGCAATTCAACTTCCAGGGATTTATCCTACAGACACATTCCAACATGAATACAGAGAGATATCCATAAGGATATTCACTGTAGCTTTGTGTGTAATCACAAAAGACTGGAAGCAATCTAAGTGCCTTTCAATAGGACTGGTTAAATAAAATAGGGAATATCTAAATATGCAATACTATATAGCTGTTAAAAGTATTGCAGTATATGTAATAAAAATAACACTAAAATAAAAAAGCAAGATATAGAATATAAAAAATGAGTATAATATGTTCTCATTTTTGTAAAAAGGAGTGTGTATACATGCACATGTGTTAATTTTCTGGAAAGATACACAAGAAGTTGTTATTAATGTTCTTTTCTGAAGAATTATACTGATGGCTTGGGGTAACATTCTCTTATAGTGTGTGTATGTGTGTGTGTGCATATACTAAACACATTACTTTTTTAACTAAAAATAAGTAACACTTAAAGATGACAGAGAAATAAAACATAAATCGTATTATGTTATACATTTCCCTGCTTGAAGCCTACATTATTCATAAAGTATAGACCTCTTGCTGTGATTTATGAGGCTCTTTAAGATTCTGCCTTCCCCACACCTCCCACACTTTTATCCTTTATATTCTCTGTTCCCTGTGAATCACTCTCTTTTTCTCCCTCTTCATCTGACTTCCTCCTCAGGTTTCCACTTAGATACCATTTTCCTGAGGAAGACTTCCCTGATCCCCCCAAGTATGGGGTAGGCGCCCAGACTCTGCCCTTACAGCACCCACTAATTTTCCTAATGCAGTGCTGCTTATTTGTCTGCTCCTTCCACATGGCCATCTTGAGGGCAAAGGCCATGTCATGTCTCCACTGTATCACCAGTATCCGGCACAGAGCCTGGCATATGGTGGGTGCTCAGTAGATATTTCTTTAGTGTGGAATAAATGCAAGTTTGTGTGACTATGGCAAAGGAGAAAAGTTAGATCTCTTACTCGAACCTCAGGGCCCAGGTTGCCAGGCCAGGGCAACAATGAGTGGCAGATAAAGCAGTCAGCAGCTGTGCAACTGGTCCAGAATCTGATTGGAGTTTGTGAGGGCAGCAGGGATCTGGGATTGATATTGAGGCTGTGTTTGCATAACAACTATGCTTTCTTTTTTTTTTTTAACCTAAATTGCATATTTCTTTGGGGTGGTGTGAGTTAATAGAAATTATTCGTTTTACTCAACTGTATCAGCCTCCTAACTGTATTACTGGGCTGATATACCTTACGGTACTCAAAGAGCACTGCACTTCTTCAAATGAGCTGCATGGAGCTTCTCTGCTTTGATCAAGGCTTTCATCAAAGCCTTCCTTAGCTAGCTACACATCTCAAAAGATAAGGTACTTGTCCCAAGTAGGTGCTTCCACAAAATACCGCTTCCTACTTGAATACTGAGCCTGGGCCAATGCCCTTCTGCCTTGCCCAGCTATTTTTCAGTGTTTGGTGCCCAAAGCCTGGGAATTGATGGGTTCCTGATAATCACCTTGGGATCTTTGTGGTTCCCGTTTTCTTCATTCTGGGGGAGGTCTGGGTTTCTAGAAAAATAAGGTCATCTTTCTATTCTACTGGGTGCTAACCACTGTCCTCTCTTTCTTTCTCAAACTGGGTCCCAACCACCCACTTTTTTTTTTTGCCAGCTCATTTATTTTTTAGTCTAGGGCAGTGGTCTTCACAGAGCTTCATTTATACTTATTTTTCCTCACTATTTCTTGCATTCAAAACATAAATATTAGGACATTAGTATATACAAGAAGCTTATGAATGAACTACCAGTATATGTCAAGGGTACTAGCTCAAAAAATTCTTTCTGAGAAGGGTGTACCATCCAGCTTTTACTGGAAACCACTGGTCTGGGACAGCAGTTCATAATCAAAGTGGGTCCTAATCAGAATGATCTTGTGAGGTTGTTTAAAATGCAAATTCATGGGCCCCACCCCTAATTGGATTTTATACCTCTGTGGTAGGCTCCAGGAATCTGTATTGTAAACAATTCACCCAAGGGATTCTAACACAAGTGGTTTAGGGACCATATTATGAAAACAAAGGTCTAGAGTGTAAGGGGTGGGAGGGCTGTGGGTGGGGGCAGAGTTATTTGTTCCAGTTAGGTTGGTTTCCAAACTATATATCCTGTCCCTCACCCCTCACCACACACACTTGGTAGCCCATTCCTACCTCCTATCCCTGCCTCTTTTCTCCTTCCCCACCTTCACGTCTAATCTAGATCTTATGAAATGCAGCAATATCTCCAAAGGCCCCAGCTGGGCCGATGTCTTACAGCTGTTGTGAGGAGAGCCCTGCTCCATGATAGCAATCAAATTTACCACTCTTGCTTTTTCCCTAGCCAAGACACGGGAAAGGCAACAGAGCAAAGCAGAAATAATACAGTCTAGATTTCAGTAAAATTTAAAAATCTGGCTTCATAACTATTAATAAAAAGCTTCATGACCTTGAGCAAGGTGTTTAACTTATCTCAGTTTCATTAAAATACCTATCTTAGAAAACAGTCATGAGGATTTACTATATAAAAAGGACTTAGAAATGATGCTGGGTACATGGAAAGATGCCCAATAAATGACAGTACTATCCTTACTGTTAGGATAAAGTACCTTACTCAGGGCCACTGCGTGTGGTTGTGCAAATTGTACAGTGTGCAACCTTTGCTGTTGTATGCTTCATCCCTGCTCCATTCCCATCAAGGAAGTTGGACTATGCTGCTCCCTGGTTAGTGTTCAAACCCTCTCCATAGCCAAGAAACCAGGAGACCTTGGGTCCCAGCTCAGGCACATGGCTGTCTAGCCACAAGGCCTAAGCTTACCAAGGATCTTAACCCTGGACTCATTCACTCATTTCTCTTGTATACTAAAAAGGGAGAGAGAATAACAGCCAGTTTAGGCTTAAGAGCAGTGTGAAGATCAAAAGGACTGGATATTCAGAGGTGTCTTGTTTAGGAACTAACTACTTTTATCAGCCTTACGGAATTGACCCCTTGGTAGTAAACTCTAGAATCAGTTGGAAGACAAGAACATGCCCTTCTAGGGACATCTGGTGCCTCAACTTATGGCACTCTGACCCCATCTGGAGGCCCTGGGCTCTAACAAGGCAACGTGGAAATTGCTATTCTCTGCATCAGCCCCTGTTTTAAAAGCACTGTCCTCCCACTTGCTTGCCCTGTGTTAGGCCAGCCTGAGCCTTGCACAGTCACTTGCGTCGGGGGGAAGAAGGCGGCAGGACTCCAGAAAGGGGAAGTACTACCCTCGATGGGATCAGCTGGGCCAATGTGTGTGCAAGTCCTCCTTCAAGAGAGAATCTCAATGAATATTACACTGTGCAAGATGACCACATCAAAGGGGAGCAAAAGTGCCACTTCCCCTGCCTTCCTGGCTCTAACAGTTGCAGCAAAATGGTGAAGGGAAGAGGCTTCCGTCAAAGTGTGTCGGGCTCAAGCCAAGGATATCAGCCTCTAGAGGTCTTATTTTCAAAGGGCTCAGGTCTCCTAAATGTGCAGAAATCTACAACTTCTCTTTGAGACCAAGTAAGGATTCTTTCCCTGGGGTGAAGGGTAAGGAGCTTCATTAAGGAAAGGGAATTATGGCTTCTTCTTACTAAGTGCCGGGCACTGTGTTAGGCACCTTCATGTGTGCATTTCAATTAATCTTCACAAAAATGTGTTGAAGTAGGTACCATTATTGCCAGTTTGCAGATGAAGATCTTGAGGCTTAGAAAGGGTAAATCATTTTCCCAGCTAGCAAGAAGCAGCAGTGTCCAGACTGGAACCTGCCCTGTCTGGCTTGGAGGAACAATCCTACTGAAGCAAGCGCTCCCGGGGTGGAGACAAAGGAACTTGTACTGCATTCATCCCCAGGTGTCCGTGAAGACTTTAGCTCCTCGCTGAAGAGTGGGGAGGAAGCATGAAAGCTGACTATGAGAAAGTACTTCTTGCTTGTTGACACCAGCAAGAAGACTGTAGCTCAAAAACAAAAGCAAGCTGCCTGCAAAGGCCTGGGCTGTTCTTCTCTTTTCCTCTTGGCACCGCTTGCCTTTTCTTCTGATGAATAGATTTTCCTTTTTTTGTTAAAATATTTTTTTCAGCCTAACAGTAATTGAAAATGAAAACCAATATTTGCAGAGACTGAGAAATCTCCTCTTGCCTCTTCCTTGGCCCTTTTGAAGTTTTCTCATTTGGAAATTTTATTTTTAGACTTACCACCATAGCTTGGCATTCCAGGATCTCAGTAGCAGCAGTGCACAGGTCCAGCCCCTCTCGCCTTTCCCTTCCCTCAGCAGCCAAAAGATAAGACTGCTCCAAGAGAAACAGCCACTCCCAGGCTATTGCTGAAGGAAATGTTTGCAAGATCCAGGAAGTGAGACACCAGGAGGCAACACAGGGAGGGGAGAAGGACCCAGAGAGCTTGTTGCTGCCCCTCCTCTTTGCCCCTGGGTCCACAGAACTTCAAGTAAGGAATGATTCTCACGGCAACAACAAATGCAAGTGGCAGGATTCGCCCTGAGCCTTCTTCAGTCCCCAGAGGGCTGAGGTAAAGTGTCCTTAGAAGAGATCAGAGCAGTCCTTGCTTTGTTGGGGATGTCCAGGGTGAAGCTTAGCTTCCTCTCTCCAGTGACTCCAATCTCTATTTGTTGTCAAGGTATACACACGCATGCAGCAACCATGGTAGGAGAAAATATGCTACTCTGTGAATAATGGCACTGAAATGCAAAATATCTACAAGCTCCTGCCAATGATGGAAACGAAGAGAAATGGAAAGGTCTTAAGCAAGTGATGGCTCTGAGGCAGAGAATGAAATGTTTATTGGTAGGGGTGTGGCTCTGGGGGGTATTATGTTGTAGTGGTCATGACAAATCTGGAGATTCACAAAGGTCTGGTGATGTAACCCCTCAGAAATGTCAAAGTTCTCATGGATTTAGATAAGCAGAAGTGCTGGTTGATGGAGAATTCTAGCAAACCAAATTTAGCTAGCAGTGAGAGCAAGTATGTCTGATAAGTGACACTGTGTGTCATTGGTATGGGGATTGTTTCAAGCCCTTCATCTTTAACTTCCCAGGCCTAAATCAAACCAATGGGGTCTTCCTCCTCTTCAGATTTTCTTGTTTATTATAAATTTCAGCAAATTGGCATGTACCCAAAGAACACCATGTACATTCAAATCAAGATACTTACATTTTACCAGATTCTTTCCTGAATTTTCTGTATGTATGGCTACGATCAGATTCAACATGTGTCTTAGAATTTAGCTTTTATAAAAAGCTACAATTATTATTACAAGTATTCATTTTTGTGCAAGACCCAATATTTGTATACTCATCAGTGTTAGTGGCTATTCTATTTTATTCCATCATGATGACAGATTGACAAACTTCTTCCATGATTATAAATAGCACTACTATGAACATCTTTAATTTTTTTTCCACTTTAGGTTATTTCCTTGGGGCTATGCTGGGCCAAAGAATACAAACAGTTTTGTAACTCTTGTCACATATTTCTAGATTGTTCTCTAAGAAGATGAAACCAATTTATACTGCTCCCCAAACATATACTATTTCCTCATAGCCTTGCCAAGACAGGGTTTTATCATTTTTTATTTATCATTTCTATTAATTGTTGATAGTTTAAAAAGCAGGTTGTGATACCCTGAAGTTGCTTTTATTTGTACTTTTTTAATTGCTAGAGGTTGTACTTTTCCATGTAATCATTTTACTGTCTTTACTTCCTCACATGTA